>JABUQX010140634.1:0-5000 GCA_015478945.1 Trachelipus rathkii
ATCGGTATGCGCTTCGTTCGAATTTGGGTGTTTAACCGTTTCGCATTTATCGTGCTATATATATTTACTTATTAATAATTTGTAGCTGTTATCTAGACCCTATGGCAAATATGACAGTAGGCTAGGCTGCTAGCGTAGCTGAAACTGAGGTCTTTACCTAGTTTTATTCAAAGTTTTTTTTTTGTTTTTTAATACTTTTATAATTTCTGAATATTTTTTTAATATCTCCTATTATTGTTATTATATTATTTACCAGGAGAGTTTAGGCCTTCATTTCTATTTGTTGTTAAGCACACGCTAACGTGGCCTAATTCTGCACTCGTATAGAGTCTAGGTCAGGGGTCGGCAACCTGCAACTAGCGAGCCACATGCGGCTCTTTGGATGTGAAGCTGCGGCTCTTTAGTTCCATACGCAAATATTATTTATTTAAAAAAAAAAAACATTTAAAAATCGATCGTTCTGAATCGATGACAGCAGATGACAAGTTTTGCAATTATTTACTAAGACTTAGTAAATAATTGCAAAACTTGTCATCTGCTGTTTTGGATACCTAAATAATAATTTTAAAAATTCTTTATTACAGCTTCACCGCAAGCATGGCATCTACAAAAAAAAGAGAAGAACTGAAGAAGAGCATCGAGAATTCAATCGGGATTGGACGGAGTCGTTCGCTTTCATATGCAACTCAGATGGCCTTCCGACTTGTCTCATTTGCACTTCACTAAAAAACATACTGAGTTTGCTAGTAAATATCCAGCCGGCGAAGAACGAAAAAAAGTTGTCGACGAGCTCCAAAAACAAAAACAGCAATCAAGTTCCATGTTAAGTAACTGGACGCAATCTACAAGTAATGTTAATCTGGCAAGCTTCGCGGTATCACTAGAAATTGCAAAAAAAGGCAAACCATTCACAGATGGTGAGTATGTCAAAGATTGCTTCATACGTGCATCTGAAGAACTGTTTCGTGATTTCAAAAACAAACCAGAAATCTTGAAAAAAAATCAAAGATTTGCCACTATCCGCTAAAACAGTACAAGATAGAATAGCTAAAATGTCTTCAAATGTAACATATTTGCAGGTGGAAGATATTCAACTTTCTTCTGCCTTATCACTTGCTATAGATGAGTCTTGCGACATAAAAGACACGGCACAAGTTGCCCTTTTTGTCAGGTATATGTCTTCCCAAGGTCCAAAAGAAGAACTTCTAGGATTGCTACCGCTCTCGGGACAAACTAGAGGGGAAGATATAGCGAATGCCGTGCAAAAATGCCTTGAAGACAATAAGATCGATTTAAATAAAATCGTTTCAATAGCAACTGATGGAGCCAGAAGTATGACAGGAAAAAATAAAGGGGCAACAACGATTCTTCAGAGCAAAATAAACCACGAAATTCTTACGTTTCACTGCATAATACACCAAGAAGCGCTTTGTGCCCAAACATTTCCGGCCGAAATAGTTGAGGTCATGAATTTGGTAATCAAGATTGTTAACAGCATCTTGTCAAAAGCACTCTACCATCGTCAGTTTAAAGAATTCTTAAACGAAATGGAGACTCAGTATTCCGACCTCCTTCTTCACAATAAAGTGCGATGGCTTTCCAAAGGTAAGGTGTTGAAACGTTTTGCTTTGTGCTTGAATGAAATAAATACATTCCTAAATGAAAAAGGCATTAATCACCCTGAATTAGAGAACGACAAATGGTTGCAAAAATTTTACTTTATGGTGGATATCACAGCGAAATTAAATGAGCTGAATCTAAAACTGCAAGGAAAGGGAAACCCAGCCTATGTTTTGGTAGAAGAATTGGTTTGTTTTGAAGAAAAATTAATTCTTTTTGCAGAAGATATTCAGAGCGGTAAATTACTTCATTTTCAATTTCTAAAGCAATATCGCGATAAAACCAGTGCAACTGTTGACACGAATTACTTCAGCACAGTTATAAAAAAATTAAAGATGAATTTGCTGACAGATTTGAGCAATTCAAAACCAACAAAACCACTCTAGCATTCATAGTAAATCCTCTCAACACAAATAGTAACGAAATCCACATTGAGCCATTTGGAATTGATACTGGATCTCTAGAAATGCAATTGATCGATTTAAAAAGTAAAGCTTTGTGAAGTGGAAAATTTACAGAGTTGAAAAGCAAGTTGGAAGAGTTGGAGGTCCAGAAATGTATGCACGTAACGCAACAAAAGTGAACAGCTTTAAAAGAAATGCCGCGAGTTGAGGCACTTATATTCGACGCATGGAATAGTCTTCCAGATTGCTACAGTGAGGTGAAGAAGTTGGCATTTGGAGTGCTGACTATCTTCGGATCGACATATTCGTGCGAGCAAGCGTTCTCTTGCATGAATATAATTAAAAGTAAAGTAAGAAGCCAACTAACAAATGAAAATTTAGAGTCGTGTTTGAAACTTAAAACAACAAGTTATGAGCCAAATTTATCCAAACTTTCTAAAACCATGCAAAGCCAACGCTCCCATTGAATTTGTTTGCTCAAATGTATGTTATTGTTTTTTTTTTATTTTAAGTACAAGTTACATTGTTTAGTAAAGTTTAAATTTTCAACTTGAATAACCATGCAAAGTCATCACTCCCATTGAATTTGTTTGCTCAATTGTTTGTTATTGAAGTAAATGTTAGTGTTGTAAGTAAATGTTTAATTGTTTTAATTTTTTACTTAAATAATAAGTAATTATCTAATAATGCCATATATATTATCTAATTTGTTGTGAAAAACACTACTTATATATGAATAAATAGATATTTTTTCTTATGAATAAATAGATTAGTTTTTTTTATCAAAAAACTTTATTTATGCGAGTAATATTTATTGTTGGCAAGAAAAAAATTTGTAGCTCTTTAAAAACTTTGAAATTTTGTAAATTGTAATTTTTGACTCTTCCGACTCAAAAGGTTGCCGATCCCTGGCCTAGGTTAAATTATGCTCGCCTATTTTTTGCCAGAGTTTTATTAATTTCCAGTGACATTTTTCCTTTGGATTTTTTTCTATATATAATAATTTATAATTTAAACTTTCGTTATATATTCTGCTTATTTCTTTAGTTTGTTCGTATGTCACATAAAGGGGTCAATAAGACTACAACACCAAGCCTTATTTATATTTTACGTATTTATTATATCACGGGCGTAATAAAATGGAATTTCTGATTATTATTTATTAGTTGCATTTTAGTTATTTTGATATTTACAATATTTTTACAGAACCGTAATAATTACACGTGTATTTACGGAAGCTCCCTGAGCGTTACTAACGTTTTTGAATTCAAAACAACTGTTACAAACTTAACTATTCTTAAGCCAAATTTGGCGCATTTATTTTAGGCCTCGTTCGGCAGTTATTGCATGTGGTGACTTTGGAGCGTGAATTTCCAAGTTTACTTTTAGATTCACACCTGAACAACCCAGTCACTTCTACTGTACATAATTTTAGAAGAAAAAAGAAGATATAGTGAAATTTTAATCTGAGGAAACCTAAAACTAGCAAAATAAATATACTTTAAAGTAATTAACGTGTTACATACAAGTTTTATCGGTTTTGCCAATTTATTTTAGGCCGCGTTCGGCAGTTATTATTATTACTATATATATATATATATATATATATATATATATATATATATATATATATATATATATATATATATATATATATATATATATATATATATATATATATATATATATATATATATATATATATATATATATATATATGATGGAGCGAAGCTGAATTTTTGCATAACCGCGGTTGCGGTTGCAGTTGTGCAATAAAAACAAAATTTAACAATTGCTTTGTTTACTAATACTACTACTACTACTACTACTACTACTACTACTACTACTACTACTACTACTACTACTACTAAATATAATAATAATAATAATAATAATAATAATAATAATAATAATATTATTATTATTATTATTATTATTATTATTATTATTATTATTATTATTATTATTATTATTATTATTATTATTATTATTATTATTATTATTATTATTATTATTATTATTATTATTATTATTATTATTTTATAACAAAATTTATATAAAAAGAATTTAGCCATCATAAATATTAATCCTCAAAATTGTTTATTGCAAACAAAACCAAAACAAAAGGTAATTTTGTTTATTTAAAAAAAAAAAATACAGTAAAAATTAATATTTCAAAATTCAATGTAATACTTTAAATTTTAAGTTTGATTTACAATTATAAATTCATGATTTAAACTTCGTTCACACAAGATAACTTCCTGACTTCCTGCGGTTGTGAAGACCAGTGACAACTGCGGTTGCGGTTGTGTAGACCAGTGAGAACCGCAATTGCGGTTGCAGTTGTGGTTGTTTAAATATTATTTCCATTCCATTCCTCTCTCTCTCTCTCTCCTCTCTCTCGGTCTCTCTCTATCTCTATCTCTCTCTTTCTCTCTTTCTCTTGGTAAAACTTAACAAAATCTCTCTCTCTCTCTCTCTCTCTCTCTCTCTCTCTCTCTCTCTCTATATATATATATATATATATATATATATATATATATATATATATATATTTATAATTAGAAAATATATATATATATATATATATATATATATATATATATATATATATATATATATATATATATATATATATATATATATATATATATAAATATATATATATATATATATATATCTCCTTTTATTGACATTATTCGTACTTGAAAATGCAATATAAATTAAGAAGCGACATCATAGCCCTTTTTTCTTAATATTATGTCGGTATAAAAAAGAAAAAAAAACGTTAAAGAAAAAAAAAAAAAAAAAGAGTTAAAAATATTTATGAAACACCTTTAAAATACTAAAATATATTTGCTGAAGTTGAGCATATTTCATATATTAATAATTAAAACTTTTTTAAATTTATCGCAAATCGTGGAGAAAATCGCAACAATCCCGAAAAATCGTAGAAAATTTTTATTACAAAATCGT
>JABUQX010140635.1:0-2500 GCA_015478945.1 Trachelipus rathkii
TGAAGAGCAGATTTTGGTGAGTTGGTTTTCCACTTTCTTACCTAATAATCTTTCTTTTTCAGACCAGGCTACCACTTCAATATATATATATATATATATATATATATATATATATATATATATATATATATATATATATATATATATATATATATATATATATATATATATATATTTTCCTAAATTAATCTGTGTTCATAAAAAATATAAAAAAAGTACTTTTAATTATTACTTTCACTGAAAATTAGTAAAACAAAATAATGATCAAAAGTGACTTCTGTCACCGTATTAAACGTTTTGCGACAAAACTTTAATCAAAAATATTTCATATTTTTATAAATTATTTCTCCAATTGGATAGGAGATAATAAGTACTTTTGAATTTTTATAGGCTTTTTAAATTTTTTAGTCTCATAAATTGATTTTAACACCTAGAATAAGATTTTTATTTGTGGACCGATTGTACTTTTACTTTCAAATTTTTTATATAAATTTTATTACGTTCGAACTTTTACGAATATTTTTCCCCATTTTTTATAAATTTTATTTAAATTCAATTTTTCAAATTTCAAATTTTTACCTTTCGATATTTATAATGATCGATAAGAATATATATAATCTATTATTGGCAGTATGAGATATTATATCGATATAAATCGATATTTTTTCGTTACAACCTTTATTTCCTTTTCTGTGTGCTGAATTTAAAAGTTTAAATGAAAACAAAAAAATGAAAAAACTTGTGTATCCATATGTTGGTTTTGTAAGTGCTTGACAATATAGTTATTAAGTGGTTACACCGAAAAGACAGTAGAGTTAAATTAAAGAAAATCCAAAAAACTATACAGCTTCGATACATTATTTAATACAAAAACTGGACATAAAAAATCGGAATTAATTGAGATCAAATAAAGGTTCGGACTTTGAATCGTGAAACGAGCGTAATGTTAACAATTTTTAGTGGAAGCAAATATATTAACAAAACGTGGGCAAATTTCAAATACAATTCAAATCCTTTCTAAGGAATCTAAAATAAGGACGAAGGAATATCGATGAAGAACTTTTGGGCCCACGAAAAATATTGATTTCTCCTTATACAAAAATAAAAGTTTTAGAGGCTAAGTTCTTCACCAACACTCCCACTCCAGCAGAAGTTATCTATTCACAAAAATAAGGCATTATTGCTAAAATATCTGAAAAGGTGAGAAGGATAGTGATAACACTATTAAAACATGGGGGAGTCCTAACAGTCCAGAAGGCCATTACACTTTAATACAATACCTATAATGCAATAATAATAAAAAAAAACACTGAACGAAGGGAAACTTTTCAATGTTACAATATACCATCAACAAAAAAAAAAAAGACTGGTATATTCCAGATTATTACGGTGACATCGTTAGCTGGAACGAGTCCTAAGAAGGAAGATTGAGGTCTACTTGAAGAGCCGTCCTCGTCCAATAATACATGTTACGTTATACTGCTATATATAATTGACTCTCAGCAGTGGAGAATGTTCTATCGATGGGACCATCAGGATTCCATAGGGGACGGAGGTCCATAACAAAGCAGAAGTTATAAGAGAATGAGCTCTCGATTGCCGCTCCAACCTTTTATACGAAACAAAGAAGCTGCAAATTTAGCGAAAAACATCAATTTTACTGATTGATATTAAAATTATAAAAACAATACCAAAAGATAGCAAATACAAAACTATGTAATAGATAAATATTACATTATCCAAAACTATATAGTTTGTTCACAAAATTAATTGATAATTATTTATCAATAGCGGTGTCTGGTGTCAATTTACACGTTATTAACAAGATTATCTTTGCTCTCATAGAGAATTAATTAATAAAATTTTTACATTGAATCAAGAATAAATATTAATTTGAAATATATTTAAAAACAACCGGAAGAATTTTCCGATCAATTTGAGACTAAATATCAAGTTTGTGGAAGAAATAAAAGATATGAAATATTGAAATCTACAATTGAAAACAAGAGGTCAAACCATGACCTGTAGTTGACCTTTCCTCGGTGAGGTCAAAAGAAACTTATACAAATCAAGATTGATATGTGAAGAGCTCGTTTACCTCCCCCTACCCCTAAAGAAAGTCATCTCAAGACTGATGGGTTTTTGAGGCAAGTAAACTTTCAAAAATGCAATTTTAGTTCAAAATGGAAGCCTACCTTAGGACATTAATTGTTATGTTTATAAATAGAAACTACGTTGTAGATTCTTCCAAACTTTGATATGTCTAGAACTTTGAGAAATAAAAGAATATCACATTAGCAGGTGAAGTGCACAAATTTTACATGCAATGAGCCAAAGAAGATTATATATATATATATATATATATATATATATATATATATATATATATATATATATATATATATATATATATATATATATATATATATATATATATATATATATATATATATATATATATATATATATATATATATATATATATATATATATATATGAA
>JABUQX010140635.1:7500-25206 GCA_015478945.1 Trachelipus rathkii
GTGAATGAACGAATCATTCGCATTATCATTTTTATGGCCGTTTTACATTAAATTAAAAACTTTCTTTTAAGAAAAAGAAAATTTTTGATTTAATTATTATTATTATTATCATTATTATTATTATTATTATTATTTGCATGGTGAAGGTTGAAAGAGATGATCAAGGCCTTGCATCGTTATTCAACCACACTATATAAATAATTAAGATTGGTTTGGAAAAAATATTTCCACACCAATTAAAATAATAATTAATAATTAATGATAATTACCCTATGTCCATTATTTTAAATTTCAAAGATTTTGTAAACAAATGCCATAATGCTTGTAAAATAAGGATATTTAGCGTTAAGAAAATTTGAAATTGGGGGAACGGGGAAAGATAATAATAATTATCCTATATTCCTCACTTCTTCCTTTATTCTTTTTCTCTCCTTTTGACTTGGAAACAGCATTGAGAAGAACAGAGTTTGAAAAGAGGAAGGATCTGTCGGGAATTGCAAAGCCAATCGACTCACAAAATTGTCGGTTTTTGTCGGGAATTTTCTGAGCGAGAATGTTTACGTAAAATTGGAGTCGGAGTTAGCCGAGAGAAATCGAACTGCACCGACAGACTAACCGGAGCATTGGTATGCCGTTAATGTAAACATTTCGCCAAAAACTCCACTCTAGAGCTCATTTTCTCGAAACTGCATTTTCTTCCTTTCTCTCTCTTGAAGCTGTTTCAACTCACTTATATATATATATATATATATATATATATATATATATATATATATATATATATATATATATATATATATATATATATATATATATATATATATATATGTGTACTATATATATATATATATATATATATATATATATATATATATATATATATATATATATATATATATATATATATATATATATATATATATATATATATATATATATATATATATGTATATATCCACTTGCATGTGTGCATTTACTGATATAAAATTGATGACATTTTTTTTGGGAAACCATCTACGGGGGGGGACTTAGTCCTAAGTGATAAATAATATATATTTAATATGTATATATATATATAAATATATATATATATATATATATATATATATATATATATATATATATATATATATATATATATATATACAGATACTCATACCTACCCTATGAAATTTGCCCCCACGATTATTATCCCCACTTTGCTGGACCAGGGAAGGCCTGAGAGAAAACCATATCCCCAAAAAGCTGATTAAATTAAGATAATTTTATATTCTATCCACAAATACAAATGCAGATATATATATATATATATTTATATATATATATATATATATATATATATATATATATATATATATATATATATATATATATATATACTATATATATATATATATATATATATATAAGAAACCAGTTGAGGGAAAAAACGGAAAAATTTTATGGAGATTTTCTGTTTAAACGCCTTAATTAGGTGAAATAAACATCGCATGGTAGTAAAAAGATAGTCTGAGTAGTAGAAGTAGTAGCATATGAGATCTGCGGACAACATTTTTCTGTTGAGTTTTCCACCATTCTGACATTATAGAGTGAATAGTGGGAACCACCTACAACTATTTTTCGCATTTTAGTAAAAATCGATATAAATATATATATATAGTAGTATCGAGAGGGTCCGCAGACAACATTTATAATTTCAACACTGGTTGACACTGCTTTAGCACGTATACAGTAGAGATAGTTAAGTGTCATACCGACATATTGTGCATTATTTTGTGATTACGAAAAAACAAAATGGCGGAGAAACCAATTTCGGAAATCGGAGATAACGGTGCTGCTGACGAAGAGAGAGATGAAGAGAATTGAATAGAGACGGTAATGACGAAGGTCATATTTCAGATCAGGCAAATGGAGGGGGGGCGGAGATGAAACGCCCATAACCCAAGAAGGAGGACACGCTCCCCCAGGGACTTCCCCCATCCTAACTCCTGTGAACCCAAGGGCCAGTCAGAACCCCGACACCGCTCTTCTTAGCCAAGCATCCCAGATAGTAAGGGAGGGACCCCCTCCCCCACAGGTCGAGACTCCACCATACATGCAAAAAGCGGTTGCACTGGACAATACATTGAATCTACAACTCAAGCCTGCTACTGCTGACACTGCCGTTAGAAAGAAACCTCGCAGAAATTGGGGTGGATTCGAACCACACAACCTCAATGAAAGCAAGTGGGAAGGTGCAGAAATACCGAACACCTCCCCATGGGGACCCGACGGGCCCCCACCGATCCAGAACCAAGCCATAGGATCGGCCCAAACCCCTGCTGGGCCTAACAACGCTCAACAACAAACCAACGTCCTCACAGGAGGAGTTATGGGACATAACACCAACGAAAGTGCCCCAGCAGGACAGAACACTTCAAATTATGGGTTTTTACCAACGGGGACGATGCCCCCACCTCCCTATTATACCGGCATGCCACCTGGGAACTACAACATGCCTAACCCACCATATCCCATGCCTAACCCACCATATCCTTATCCTGGGACATGGCAAGGTTACCCTTATATGCCTCCACAACCATTAGTCCCTTATTATCCGACTAATTTGTTTAACACCGCTTTTCCCACGATTCCAGAGAATTTGAAATTATTTGGCAAACATCTGAAGACCAGAACATGGAAGGGTATCTTGTACCCAGACTTCGTCACCTCTTTGAATGAAAAGCTAGATGCTTTAGGCCCACTAACTGAAAGTCAAAAGATCACTTTTGCCAAGTCTGCTATATCCTCAGACCAAAACAGCGAGGCTAGGAAATACATTCTGAGAGAAAATAGTTTTTCCAAATTCACTAAATTGGCAGATTTTCTCACCCAGTTAAAGACTTATCTACAGCCGGAGGAAAAGAAAACGATTTTCGAGCTCTGGTTGGACTTCTTGGAATATAGAAGAGAGAGAGACTCAATCTTTACTGATTTTGTGTTAGAGTTGAAAGAACGGCTATATAAATACCAGAGCCGCCTCCACGATTTAGATGATAAGGCAATGTTCAATTCAAGGCAGATAAACATCTTGGTTACTGGGAAAATCATTCAGAACGTGAATGAAAGGAAAGATGGAGAGAGATAAGAGAGAAGATCCTTAGGGTATTTGATACTGAGATGAGCTTAAATGAATTGATAGAAAAGTTATCTCAAATTTCCAATGGAGCATTATTGAAAGATGAATATAGAAGGCCAAATGAAGGCCGCACTACTAAGGTGTTTTGGGCCAAAGGAGAATCGGGAGGGAGACAGGGGGTTGGAGTTAATAATTCATACAGGGAACCAATGAAGCCAAGGTATGAGGAGAAGGGAAGAGAGGAGGCGAGACCCGATTACACTCCTCAAAGGAGGGGAGAGGAGGTGAAACCCAGCTATACTCCTCAAAGGAGGAGGGATGAGGTGAAGTTGAGTAATACTTTTCAAAGGAAAAGAGAAGAGTTGAAGACAGGGTATGCCACACCGAAGTTTAAGGGCTTCCTAAAGAAGATGTCCGCCCAGGAGTTAAGAGAACATCCTGTGTGCTTCTTTTGTGAGACGGTGGGTCACTCGTCCCAAGCTTGCCGCTGGGAATGGCCGTACTGCCGGGAATGCATGGCATACCACCGAAGGGGGTCACAGCCTAAGTGTAGAGGAGCACCGCCCTGGAGGCCTACCCCAGAAACCCCGCTGATGTTCACTCCATACAACAGCAAGTTCGATATGGAAAAAGGGATAAGAGCGGAAAAGCCAGAGTCTTACAACCCAGGCCAGCGAGGGCCCAGGACCTTCTCCAAGAAGAAGAAAGGGTCCAAGCCCCCGGATGGGAAGGTAAAGACCAACGCGAGAGTGTATATGGCTGAGAGCCAGCCGAGAGATTTCGAGGTGAATGAAGAAGTGGAGTATGATGATAGGATGTATGAAGAAGAACTTTCTCATCCTCAGGGTAGGATAGAGAATGAAAATTTTTAGAATCGGGCAAGGAGAGGAGAAGAGTGAGAAAAAAGTTTAAAGATAGAGAGAAAAGATGGGAAGCTAGGCGAAATAAACAGAAAGGAAAAGAAGTCGTGCAGCAACCTTTTAGGCTGGGACGACACTTTTACACCAATGTCTACCTTGCTCCATCTTTAAGTAGTAGGCAGACGAAGACCAAAGTTTTGGTTGACACAGGATCTAGTGTCAGTATCGTCACCGCCCGGCGGCTCAAACAATTGGAAAAGGAGGGAAACTTTAAAGCAATCCTCCGTAAGACCGATTTAGTAGTACAGGGGGTGAACAGTAAGCCAACGGTCTTAAAGGAGAAATACAACTATACCTTCGCCTACATAAAAAGCATTACCTCACTACATTCCAAGTAAGTGATATAGATGGAGAGAATAGTTGGGATATTCTTTTGGGTAGCAATGTTTTGTCTAACATTCCCATAACTTTGAACTTCTTTTCTGCACAGATGTCTATCAAGGAGGATGGAGAGATAGACATTCCGATCTTTGCCGATCCACTCGGAATTTATTTGGTTAGAGAAGTTTCTGGAGGGAATCTTAAAGTAATAAGGGACCTCAAGAAAAAGGAGGAGCAGTTGCCCCCGGCCCGAGGGTCGAGAGGGGGGGGAACAAAGGATTCGAACCAAATTTTCACTAAACCAACCGCACGTGCTGCGGATAAGCATCTTTTTCCTAAAGGGACCGCCTTGCCAGCTAAAAGCACACGCAACGCGGATCAGCATCTTTTTCGTAGGGAGGCCGCCTTGCCAGTTAATAACGTACGCAACGCGGATAAGCATCTTTCTCATAGGGAGGCCGCCAGGCCAGTTAGAAACGTAAACGCCGCGGATGAACCTCGCTCCTATAGGAAGGTCGATTTGTCTGTGTCCCAGAGAGGGAAGACAACCTCTTCAGTTCGGACTTCGAAGAAGCTGCCAGTGCCTATACAAGGGAAAAGAGATAGGGAAATTGCCTTGAAAGGAGAAGCTCAAGTGGAGCCAGACAAGATGAAAAGAGACAAGGTGGGCCTCGCGAACCCACCCCTCACTCATCGCAGCGCTGATTCCCGAGGGGCCAGACCCAGACTCAAGCACACTTGGGCCAATCCGAAGAATTGGAAGTTTCGAAGAGCAATGACCATGGAGGAAATGGTTATTTGATGATGGATGAAGAAGTAAAATTGAAGGTAATTGAGAAGACTGTTTTGCCTAGCCAATCATGCGGATACCTAAAACTCCGACCCGAAACTCAAGATGATTTTGAGCTGGAGCGGAAGTGTTTAATGACACCAGCTTTCACCATGGGACCATTGTATGTGGCCAATACAATTAGCCCAGTGAGGGATAACACGGTTATCCTCAGTTATATCAATTTGAGTGACCAATTGATTAGCCTGCACAAAGGTGCGACCATAGGAGAAGGGTATCCGATTATTAGCAGACAAATCAGAAGAAGCGCAGACGATAGAGAGGACACCAGAGAACAGTTTCTTCTAATGTAGCCACCTGCTCAAAAGGTCTCACGAAGACAGAGTTAAGGAGGGTGTACAAAGAGATCATAGAAGAGAAGATGTCAAAAGAGGATGCAGAGAATTGTCTTCTCGAAAACCCAGAGTATCTGGAGGAATTGCTAGAGCTCCTCATGGACTACCATGACGTATTGGCACTAGATGATGATGCTGTCCCAGTCTGTCCGCTTCAGAAATTTAAGATTGAGCTGTTACCCGATGCCCCTAAAGTAATCTTTCGAAAACAGTACAGATTACCGCACCGGTACTTGCAGGACATCGATGATTTCACCGATTCCGCACTGAAAAAGGGGTACATCAAAGCAGGGTACAGCCCCCACTCGTCACCGTTACTCGTGGTGGCCAAAAAGAACAGTCCGAAACCAAGGGTGTGCCTGGATTACAGGTACCTCAACTCCCACAGCGTTCAAGACGTGTTTCCTCTGCCTTCTATCGACGAGATTTTCACATCCCTAGGGGGTAACACGGTATTTACATCCGTAGATTTACTGGATGCATACAACGCCTTGGAAATAGAGGAAGGGACGCAAAAGTTGATGGCATTTAGGACGAGGAAGGGCCTCTGGTGTCCCACTCGCTTGATGTTCGGACATAAGAATGCTCCTAGCATTTATGCCCGTACAATGACAATGGCCTTGAACCACCTCTTAGGACCAGTCGCACAAGTCTATCTAGACGACGTTTTGATCCTGGGCAGGAACGTGGAGGAACACTTTGAAAATTTGAGGAAAGTACTCGCTGCTTTCAGAGAAAATAAGCTGAGAATAAAATTATCAAAGTGTAGCTTCCTACAATCAGCCGTTTTGTACCTGGGATTCAAAATAGGAAGAGATGGAATTAGCCCTGATCCGGCCAAGGTAGAAACAATGAAGAGTTTCGTCCCTCCTACAAATGTGAAGGAGACACAGAGCTTACTCGGTTTCTTCTCTTATTTTCGCTTCCTCATAAAGGACTTTGCCGCAGTAGCACAACCTTTGTACGATCTGATAAAGAAAAATGTTCCTTTCCTTTGGACGAAAAAACAACAACAAGCTTTCGACACCTTGAAAGAGAAACTAGTGGTGCAGCCACAACTAACTTTCCCTGATTACAGTAAGGAATTCTTCGTGAGTGAATACAGACGCCAGTAATTACGGAATAGGAGGAGTGTTGTATCAACTGACAGATGAAGGGAAAGAGAAGCCCTTATCTTTCGTGTCCCGGACACTCAGGGGCAGTGAGTTGAATTATGATACGATTGAAAAGGAATGTTTGGCCGTGGTGTTCTGCTTGCAGAAGTTTAAGAACACCATTTTCGGCTATAAGGTAACCATCATCACTGACAATCAACCTCTCTGTTTTATTTTCCGAAATAAACAGCAGACGGGCAGATTAGCCAGATGGAATCTACTAGTAAACAGTTTCTCACCTACCATAGTGTATAAGAAAGGAAAGAATAATGTTGCCCCAGACTATCTGAGTAGGCATCCGGCATCTAATGTGTTCCTGGTCAAAGAAAAAGCGAAAACAGAGAGAACAGAGAAAATAGAGAAAGCAGAAACAACAGAAAAGTTCCCTCGAATAGATTTCGCGTTGAGTCGGGAAAATTTCATCAAAGAACAACAGAAATGTCCCCGTGTAGGAAAATTGGTAAAATGGGCCGAAGAGAATCCCAATACACACCCACACATCTTAATAAAAGGCATCTTACACTACGCCGTAGAAGCAAAACCTTATCTTGTACATGTTCCAGATAGTATGATTTACAGTGTGATAGACCAGTGCCACGCTTCACTAGCTGGTGGACACGGTGGTCAGCAAAGAACTGAAAAGAGAGTAGGGGAGAAATACCATTTCCCTGGTGTTCAAAAGTTGGTCAAGGAATACTGTAGTCAATGTGTGTCGTGCGCCAGAACTAAGGGTCCTAGACCCCCTGTCGCAGAGATTAATAGATGGCCGCTGCCGTACACACCTTTCTCACGCGTTCATGTTGACAGTATTGGAAAATTGCCATCTTGTACAGGATCAGGAGCCAAATACATCTTAGTATTTCGCGACGTTTTGACGCGATATGTCGAATTAGTGCCTTGTAAGACGAGAACGAGCGAAGAATGTGCCAGAGCACTACAAGAGAGGGTCATATGTAGACATAGTGCCCCTCAACTGCTTGTCTCTGATAATGCCTTGGAATTTACGAGCCAGGTGTTTAAGGACCTATGTAAGGCGTGGAGGATAAAGAAGATAGAGATTATGCCTTACAAAGCCTCCCAAAATGGTGTTGTAGAAAGAATAAATGCTGATATTGAATCTTTCTTGCGACACTACGTGAATGCAAACCACCGAGATTGGGATAAATACCTGAGTTTTGCCCAAATCGCTATCAATTCCGCGTATAATCGATCTATAGGGTCTTCACCCCACTTCCTGTTACATGGTTACATAAAGAGGCTCCCTTACGAGATGCCTGATTATGTATCACCCTTTGTGAATAAGTCAGAGAAAATGAGATTCATTTCGGACGAAGTAGACACGATAGTAGAAAGGATCGATTATATAAGAGATTTGGCAAGAGAGAAGTTAGAAGCGGAAACCACAAAAACTTTGGAGCAACAACATAAAAGGGCCAAGCAAAGAGAGTTTAAAATAGGAGATTATGTCTTCGTTAGAGCAGTCAAACCGCCCCATCAAAGTTCGAAGCTATGTCCCAAGTTTGACGGGCCATATATTGTCCGATGTTTAAGAGGACCTAACAAGTTGATGGTGTGTTGTTTACATTCAGGCCAAGCCTTCCCTGTCCATGTAGACAACGTTAAGGTGGTCCCAGCCGAAAAGTTCACTGAGTCACACTTTGACTTTATGAACGATGAAGTTTGGAATCCCCACGCAGTGGAAGAAATGTTAAGCTCCAAAGAACAAAAAAGGGAAAGAATTGAGGAAAGAGGAGGAGAAGAGGAGGAAGAAGAAGAAGAAGAAGGAGGAGAAGAGGAGGAAGAAGACGAAGAAGCAGAAGAAGACGAAGAAGCAGAAGAAGACGAAGAAATAGAAGAAGTAGATGAAGTGGAAAAAATTTCTCCTCCCACAGATCAAATGTCTTCCCAATATTCTTTCCAAATTCCCATGACGCCACAAATTCAGTCCGGCTACTTTCCAATTCCCCATCCACCACAATCTCAGCAAGGACATTACAACTCTTACTCTATCCCCCCACCTCAGCCGGTACCGAGTAGTACGAATTCTTGGAGCCATCCAACTCCCGTGCAACAACCGACCCCAGTGGAACCCGTAAGAGAAAGTAAACCCGTGGAAGAAGGAAGATTTAGCAATGAGATTGTAGAAAGAAGAAGGTACAGCGATGTAGTCGTCGGAAGAGCTCGTCCAGACGTTGAATTTAAGTGTTCCACTCCAAAGATTGACTTCCCAAAAACTCCATCCAACACTGCGGTGCGGAGAAAGGAGTTTAGACCATCTTTATCCCCTATTCAACAAGAGATTTCCCTAGTAAACCCTGTTCAAGAAATTTCTCAGGAGCCACCAGCACACGAAGGTGAGGTGTATGGAGCCTATGGTGGAGCCCCTCCAAGAACAAATTCCCCAGTGAAATCTCCAACTTCCCCAGTAAAAGATGGCCACTACCCCATTCCCCCGGTCGTAGATACATCTCCTAAGGTATTCATCCCAGATAACAGAAAACAGGACCCCTCTTACAGGCCCCATAATCTGTTCACTGGTCCTAGAGATTCTACACCCCGAGTAACCAGAAGTCAAACAAGGATGAAGGAACAAGCTTTGCAGCAACAGCCCGAGGCAAGTGACAACACGGAGACTACAGCGAAGACTCCTGTCCAGCCTCCACCTGTCAAATTGGATTTGAACACCACAGTCCGTGGAGGAAAAACTTGGTATTTGCCTCCTGGTTACTAGTTCATCCCAATTCTGTATATACTTCTGTATATTCCTAGATTTAAGAGAAAATTCTTTAGTTTGTAGAATGGATTCTTCTTATTCTTCTAGTCTAAGAAGGATACTCTTAATTTTAAGACCTTGATGAAAGTACATTTCGCTTCGCGTTTGTACTAATTTTTTTTTTCTAGTTAAGAAATACTTAGTGGATTAGGAAAAACCTTAGACTGGATTAGACAACGATCGTTATAATTTTAAGAAATTAGTCGGGATTAATACTTATTCATAGGATATCTAATCTTAGAATTTAGATGTAGATTCGATAAATCTTAGGATAGATTAATTCAGTTCTAGTTTTACTCATTTTTATATATAAAGAAACCTTTTAAAAATATGTTTCACTCTCAGAACAAAGGGGGGGGACAGCAATTTTTAAAATAAAATACAAAATAGAAAATCCAAAAAACTTTTCTATTAAGAAAACAAAAAAAATAAGTAAAAGTAAGTAAGTAATAGCTAAGTAAGCAACTAATGCTAGTAAGTAAGTAAGTAATATCACTAACTAGTAAATAAACAATTAAGTATTAAGCAGTATACAACGTTGAGTTTAAAAACTCTTACATTTAGATTTTAAGCCAACTAACTCGATTATAATTAAGAAAGCATTTAGTTTAATAATAAAACGCGAACGCTTTAACTAACCAATTAATTTTAAAATATTAATTAAACATAGGCGACCTTTAAAAAATTTCAAAACCAAGAAAAGTATAAAATATAAATATTTCAGAAATGAATTTCGGAATACCAGCTTTGTTGCTATTCATCATTGTATCAACATGCCAAAGCAACCTCATAAATGAAAAAGAAGAAACGAAGATTCTACCTGGTTTAGTTCTATATCGTACAGGAGAAGTCAACTTCATAGAAGGATACCTCGATCTTGTTATCTCCTTAGAATGTCCTTCAGACATTAAAGAAACTATCATCAAGACGACTAAACTGGTAACCAACGTCAAAGAATCATTTCTACCATCGTTCGAAACCATGTTTCTAAATGTTTCAACACATCAACGGGCTCACCAATGGGAATTCAAACTTATGACCATTCGAGTAAAAGTGTTAGCCCAGAAATTGAACGAAGTAAGTGAACTGCCTTGGATATCAACAAGATCAAAAAAGAAGCGAGCCGCTTTTGAATTTGGAGGAGACGTCCTCAACATTCTTTTTGGCACTGCTACCGATAAACAGGTAAAACTACTTCGAAAAAAGATCAACATCTTAGGTAACTATGCCTCTACCTCAAATTTATTGATTACTGAACTAAAGGAACAGTTGAAAGCGAATACTCGTACTTTAATAAATTTCAGGGATAGCTTACAAAAATTGATAGAGTTTCAGAATAGTCTAGGTGCTACGCACAATATAATAAACCAATTGGGAAGCATCAGGGCGTTAATAAATCTAATTGAACAAACAGTTCATAACATACATCAAATCCACCAATTAGTGATAAATTCACTCCAACTCGCTAAAAACAAAATCACCAACTCACAACTTTTTTCTCCCATCTTCCTATTGCCTTTTGTACTAGAAATGAACAAAGAAACTAAACTTCACACCGTCATTCCTCTAGAAACAAAAACTTATCAAACTTTTCTAACTTATTCTTGGACTATCCAATCTGCAGCTAGCCCCTATGAACTAATCACCTTAATCCTTTTATCTCAATAGAGAAATTCGTTTCCTACAAACTAATACCTTTTCCTACCCACCTTCCTTTAAATAAATCACTAGTTCGAGTCATGTACAACGACCCAAATAGTTACTTCTTTGTAAATTACGGTAATCGGAAGTACACTTACCTTAAAGAATCAGCCCATGATCTTTGTAGACATTTAGGCCAACTAGCCGTTTGCCCTCAGTCCCAAGTGTTTGCTTCCATTGATGATCAGTCTTGTTTACTATCTTTAATCTTGAATTTCACTAATGACTTTTCACATTGCCCTATTGCAGAATATAAGTCTATAGAACCTTATACTGTCGCTTTAGGACACTTCACCCTGATTTCTTTTTCAGAAAAAAACTAGGGCTTCGATTGCATGTGAGAAACCCAATTCTATCCAACATGTCTATGACTATGTCTTTACTATTCCTCACGGATGTGCTTTCATCTCTTCTAAGTTTCAGTTTAAGAACCCTATTCACCTTGAAAAGAACATAACCCTTTCTTCCTTAATTTCTTATTCTGATCACGTTTTATTCAACTTCTTATCTCACGTTGCTTTACCTAACATTTCTTCTGTTTTGTTCCCTAAGTTTCAAACCTTAAAAGAAATTCATTGGAATCAAAGACTAGATCAGTTAAATCAAACAATGCACCCTTTTACACCGTATTTTCCCCAGATAAAATTCATTCCATACATTGGAGGAGGAACTTCTGGCACGATCTTTTTCATCATAGTTCTTGTCATTGCACGTATTTCGTTTGGACGAAAAGAGTATTTCTTTGCAATATGTGCCTGCCCAAAGCACCCATTCAAACTGAAAGCATCCCGCTTCAGGCCATCCCAACATCTAACGTACGTATCCAACTAGCACCTGAAGATGCTCCCTCGAATAACCTGGTTCAGATAAGATCTCGACCCAGCTCCCCAACTCCTATCCAACGTTTGTCTTTACTCCCAAGACCTCCTATGCCTCTTCCTAACACTCGAGCTATTACTTCCTCTGAAAATCAAGCGACTTATTCGAATTAGAAAATCAATCCTTAAGTAATGATTTTTCCCGGGGAGGGGACCTTTATCGTACGTATAGTACTTTTAGTTCGAAATGTATTCCATCTTTTAAATTAGATTCCATCATTTGTAAATTAGATTCAAAAATACGTTCTTAAACGTTTTCTGTGAAATCAAGATCGATCGAAATAGGTCGCTTAGAAACAAAGGCTTCCCGCCTTTCTCTTGCTCGTAAAGACGACGCAATAGAATTCCTGTACGGGTTTGTATGCCTGCATTGGAGGGTTGACTCATTTGCAATCCTACAAGGGCGTCTCAGTCGCTGCTTGCTTGGTAAACTGAATAGTTTGAAAGTGAAAACGCTTGTGTGAGAATATGGTTCTTTTCACCTCTCTACTGTCATTATATATATATATATATATATATATATATATATATATATATATATATATATATATATATATATATATAGCTTATATATATATATATATATATATATCAAATATTCCTGTTGTGCTTGATCCAGTTTACCTGGCTGGAAATTAATAAAATATGGTGAATCAGATATCGACCCCACTCACAATATATATATATATATATATATATATATATATATATATATATATATATATATATATATATATATATATATATATATATATATATATATATATATATATATATATATATATATATATTACATACTTCCGGTATGCTTATAATTATACTTTACAGAGTGATAAACTTTTTATATCTTAAATAAAAGAGTCAGCTCCATAATCAAAGCGAAGCTAAAACGTTTATCATTATGGCATTTGTATCTGACCTATAAGAGGTATGTAAAATGTGAATATTCTTTTCAGTGTATCATTAATATGTATATTTCTAATTAACCATTATGTAATTATTAAATGAAACATGAAAATATGAAATATGATTCGCTTATATAATTAGGTGGAATAAGCCATCATGTAAAATATGTTCTAAGTATTATTTTATGTTCATGAATGCTAACCATACAACCACACGCTATTTATACAAATATGTATTTAATTAGTAATTATTAATACCATCATTAATTTCAGCAATGATATTTTATTGTGTACTTTTATTATCAAAAGTTTATTATCTTTTAGGTGTTCTTTATATGGATCTTGTTTTGTGATTTGAGTTTGTCTGTTAAAAGTCCCACATTGGGCGAAAATAAATATTACTAGAAGACTTGCTTAACTGCCCTTCTAGACATAGATAGAAATAAAAAAAAAAAAATATATATATATATATATATATATATATATATATATATATATATATATATATATATATATATATATATATATATATATATATATATATATATATATATATATATATTATATATATATAATTTTGACTTGTTTTTAATTTTATTTCATTTCTTGCAACCATAGTAACCATTCTTGTAACCATGTGTTGTAACTGTGAAGCTCTTTTATTAAAATGAAGTGCTCTTTTGACTTTTATCACTTTCATTTGCTAGGAGAGAAATTATATTAATAGTAATTAAGACTAATACCGTTATATTAAGAAAATAACACTAATGTAAAATTCTTACCAAATAAAAATGTGTTCGGATCCATGTAATCGACATGGGTAAAACTCATTCATACATAAATGCCATAATAGACAAGAATCTGCTGACTTTTAATATAAATAAATAAATATAGGCCTACGATCCATTTCTTTTATTTATAGTTAATGCGTTTTCGTTTCTGCACTTGTGCTTACGAACGGTAAGTAATGCTCGAGTTTGGGTTCTTTTTTGTCAGACAGCGCAAAATCGTAATAAATGATTACCGTTTAAACGTAGGAGAATTTCTTAATTCTGTAAGGTTGTTATTTCCCGTCCATACTGAATTTAGGAAGCGCTTACGATAAAATGCAAACAAGACAAATCACAAATGGCGGCAGGAAATTATTTTTTTTTTTTTTTTTTAATGGTTTAAAAATATTAAAATTGTGTCAAATATATATGTTTGCTCATATTTTTCCCCCTGTTTGATATATTTGTAAAAAAAGCAAATGACAATGTTTTCACTACATGGTAGCGATGGTAGCATAGTAGAGATATTATATTTATATTGTGATGGTAGGGGTAGGCCCGTTTGAATTTTAATAATATAAACAATAATATAAATGCCATTCCTAACTATCTATTAATTTTTTTGAATTAAAAATAAAAATAAATTTATTAAAACTTATATTTTATTTAATTATATTTTAATAAATATAATTTTACTTATAAAATACTCCTATTTTAATAATACCGATGAAAGATCTATTAAATTAACTAACACTGTACATGCGATGGGGTGTTATAGGCAATAGTTGTTGTTTATTCTTTCTACGAAATTTCTTAGGACTCATCAGCCTTCTATTGACCGTTATAATGCTTAGTGCAGGAGAGTAAAAATGCTTAGTACAGAGCTGTCAAAATGCTTAGGGCAGGGCAGCAAAAATGCTTAGTGAAGGGCAGCAAAAATGCATGGTACAGGGCCGTCAAAATGCTTGGTGCAGGGCTCTTAAAATGCTTAGTGCAGGGCAGCTTGAAATGCTTATTGCAGGGTCGTTAAAATGCTTTGTACAGGGCCATAAAAATGGCATAGTACACGACTACAGCCTAAATTATAAACACTATCTCTAGAATGTTATAAACTTATAAAAATCATTAAAATCAGAAACATATTGTTTATTTCAAAGAGTACAAACTATTCCTATTAATTAAGTATTATTATTATTATATATATATATATATATATATATATATATATATATATATATATATATATATATATATATATATATATATATATATATATATATATATATATATATATATATATATATATATATATATATATATATATATGGCTTGACGTTGTCTTGGGACTGTTTGTTCGCACAAAATATAGAAACAATAGAAGAAAACAGAAAGGAATCAGGAATGAATTCAATAAATGACGCTCGATAAAATTCTGTTTATATATACTATTAATATTTATGTAATTGACATTTACGTCAGTATCCGTCTGACGGTGAAACAGTAAGAAGTGTTTGTAAAACGATAATCAGAAAATAGTTACATAAATAAACATTGTGATAAAATTTTGACAATAATTAAGATTTTCTGACAAAATTTTAAATCTACCTGTGTGAAGCAACTAATTGGCTCAACATAATTCTTTTGGAAAGGAAGAAACTAAATCAATTTGAAATTTTAATACACTACAAACGTAGTGTATTTATTTCTGGAATTTGGATGACAATGTATTCGTCAATATAGAAGAAGGTCTCTTATTATCAGCTGCCTGGGACTGAGAACTCCGACAGCCGTATCAATTTATCTTCCCATGTGGAGCTGGTATTATGTGGTTCAAGGAAACATTGTTTATAGCATAATAATGATAATGGTAGTGACGGTAATGATAATTATCATTATCGTCACTACCATTATCATTACAATAATACATGATTTTGATGCTTTTCAAGCCTCCTGAAAGTATTTCTTTCAACAGAAGAAATTTTCTTTAAAATTATTCTTAAATAAAAAATAAAACGAATTGATTTAAGTATAGCACCAAGCTTTCGTCCATTACTTCGGACATTTTCAAGGAATAAATTTTAGTATAATATTTTAATTTTGATAAAATAAATATGTAAACTAATAATAAAAATAAATAAATAAAATTAATAAATTTAAAAGTTAGAGAAGTTAACTTGCATTGACTTTTGTCATTTAAAGATGTTCAAAAAATTGGACATTTCGTTATATTTTATGTTTATCATTGGTTTGTTTCCTTAAGAGCAGCGATTCCCCTATGCGCAATTCATAAAAATCATTTTTTCTTGTTATGATGGAGAAGCCCTCTTTCATTCTGTTATCGGGATTTTTATGATGTTCTTTAAAATGTTGAAATATTTTGCTCGGGTTATACTTATGTTGCGACATTCTCATGTTGAGGGTGTTCGTTGTGTATCCGATATAAGAGGCGTTACATCCACTTTCAGAACATTGAAATCGGTACACAACGTTACTACTGATATATGAGATGGACGTGTTGACAACAGCAGGGAAGAGAAGAATGAGAAGGATCGGAGAGGAATAGAGAACAGTGATGAAAAGTTCAGAAGAGATTTTGCAGAGAACTGCATTGTTTTACATGGGAGTTAGTGAAACTGCTGAAGACATGTATTGTGGCGAGGATTCCACTAGAGCAGATAAATAAAATTTATAAAACGAAAGAATATATTTTATCATATCTGCGAAATTAAAAATTTTTATCAAAATTTCTAATCAAAGAAAAATTAATATTTTTAAATAAATGAAAAGGAGGAGCAACAAAACTTCAAATCAAGTTCTTTCGATTCACTTAAAATATAGAAATTGATAGTTTAACAAAATTAAGCTCATTGGAGGATGATCAAATTATCCAAATTAGTTCTTTTCGCCAATTTTAATAACAAAACATAATTTCGAATTTAACAATGATATCATAGTTAGTATCTGCAGTATCTAGTGGAGTATTGATTTGTCTAATACAAGAAGAATGGATTTTCGAGACAGTCGGAACATATGAAGACTTTCTTTCTTCGCATAGTTCTAGGGCGACAGGGCTAGCAACCCAGTCCCTATACTTTTTGCTTGAAAAACTCCCTGGACCAGCATTGAAATCTTATGCAGATACGATTTTCTGGAGAACTCTGGGAGAACGAGTTTCGATGCCGAATGGAAAATGCTAATTACACTGAAAGGGTGAAACCCTACCTGAGTGTATATCTCAAAGAACTTCAGAAACCATTCCGCAGAGAAATTTCTAGAGTGCTCTAGGATCAGGAATTTCAGGGCCAGAAGGAAGAAATGCTGGTCCAACAGACAAGGAGCCCTACATGGGAGATGGTAAATAATAATAATAACGTTACCACTCTCACCATCCAAGAAAGCGCTTCACGGTAGAAGCACGAACTCAGTTCAATGGCTTATAGTACGATCTTAATATAAGCTTCTTCCGTCGTTTAATATGTAAATTAATTTTTAATTTGTTCTCTTCCTCTTTTTCTGACTGGTGTATTTTCCTTTTTTATAATAAACTACGAGCTTATCGTTTTTCGTTTTCATGCATGGTATTGGTAAATAAATTATTTAAAGTGTTCTTTATAGTTTTTTTCTAACATATAGGGGAAGTTATTGTTATTAGATTCTGCGTTATTCTTTTAATTTCCTATATCAACAAGGGTCCAATCAAACGATATCTTAAACTCAGTGAACTAAAGTCTTCATGGTAGCAATTTTGTGGTTTAGAGGAGTGAAAGAGTCGAAATTCGAGTATGTTCCTTTATCTGTAGATTTAACGTAAGTAGTAACTATCAATTTTTCCATCCTCTTCAATTTTAATATTAGCATCTAAAAAAAAATTAATGTTATTTTTTTGCTCTTTCAAAGTAAATTTTAAACACTGAGATCTTCTATTTTTGGATTTGAACTCTTGGTATGTTCTGGATCGTTAAATATTACATAGGTGTCGTC
>JABUQX010140636.1:0-7500 GCA_015478945.1 Trachelipus rathkii
CTGGTATTTTAGTCGAAAGGGTGCGCCGGGTGACTGAAGGACTGATTGGCGAGAACAAGGTGCGTTTAGGAAGTGGTAGGAGGATGTGTGGATCAAATCTTTACATTGGAAACAAATGGCAGAGAAAATGAGGGAAGAAGAATAAATGTATTTTAGGTTTTATGGATTTGCAACAAGAAGCGTATGAAAGGATTAATAGGTAACTCTATGGCAGGTGTTAGTATTGTATATAGTGTTGGTGGTAGTCTTCTGAATGGAATAAAAGTATGTATGATGATAGCAGTGGCGGCTCGTGGTTCTTATGCAAGGGGGGTGCCTTTATATATATATATATATATATATATATATATATATATATATATATATATATATATATATATATATATATATATATATATATATATATATATATATATATATATATATATATATATATATATATTAAAATTAATTTTTTTATATTTTAGTCTCCCTAAAATCCATCAGTTAAAATTGCAAAAATGATCGAAACTTAAAGAGAATAAATGTGAAGTTCAAAAAAGAAAAAAATATCAGACAGGAACAAATTCACTTTTTGTTCCAACTTAGCTTTATTAAGCTACGATCACGGTGACACATCTCGCTCGGATTACATAAGTAAAAATATACGGTATAGAGCTATTTTCGGAACAAAAGATTTTTGAAGTTCCCATTATTTTCTATGGAATAAATTGTTCAAGAGAAAATGTTATATATATATATATATATATATATATATATATATATATATACTCTCTCTCTATATATATATATATATATATATATATATATATATATACTTTCTATATATATTGCATGAGAGGGAGAGGGAGAGGGTTTACAAGGAAATGCTGTTTTGGTAGTTGTGGTTCTGAAGGGATTTTTTGGGGGCTGCGGTTCCAGGTGCCTATGGGACAGGCGCCACTGGATGATGGTGAAGCGTGTGTGGGAATAAATGGTGTCAAAAGTGACTGGTTTAATATTGGAGTGAGGCAGGGGATGTGTTATGTCTCCTTGGTTGTCAGGTGCAAGCATGGATGGGGTTATGGAAAGAATTGAGAGATGGGGTGTGGGAGATGGTGTGGGACTGATGGAGAATGGCAGGGTGGAGAGTGGAGGTGCCTTACCTATTATATACAGATGATTTGGTTTGTGTGGCGAATCTAGAGAGTTTGAGGGATTGGTAGAGAGATTTGGCAGGGTTTGTAAAAGGAGGGGTTTTGAAAGTAAACGTAGATAAGAGTAAAGTTATGGTTGTGGGTGAGAGGCCAGTCCTCAGTGTGAAGTTATGTTGGGTGGTGAGCAATTGGAAAACAAGTGTCTGAGTTTAAATTTTAGGATATATGTTGGATAGAAAAGGGAACGAATGATACAGAGTGTAGTAGGAAAGTTGTGAATGGCAGGAAGGTGGCTGGTGCAATTAAATCGTTGGTGGATGTAAAGGGACTAAGTCTTGAGTGCGCTAGGGTCTTACATGAGGGTATGTTGTTATCTGTGTTAATGTATAGTAGTGAGATTATGGTCTGGAATAAAAGTATAGATCTAAGTTCAATGTGTTCAGATGGACAATCTTAGCGGCGTGTTAGGTGTAGAAAAGAATTGATAAAATGAGGAATGAACGTATTAGAAAGTTATGTGGTGTAAAAGAAAGGTGCAAATGGGAGAATAAATGAAAGTACGTTGGAATGGTTTGGTCATGTGGAAATAATGAATGATAGTCAGTTTGGTTAAGCGGATGTGTATAGTGGTGAGTGTATTTGGAAAAACCGACCGGTTGGGAGACCGAAGAAAAGTGGATTGAGTCAGTAAAGGAATGTTTGGAGGAGAGAAATGTGAGTTTGGCAGAGGCGAGAATAAAGGTTCATAATAGGGGAAAAGGGTTTGTGAGGTATGGTTATAAGCCTACAGGCTGAGCCAGGATGAACCCTACACTGGCAAATATGCCATAGTGAGTTCCCTGTGGTCCATTTCCTTCATTTATGTCCCATATCCACATACCACTAATCTTCCTCTTTCTCTCTCTCTCTCTTCCTCTCCTCTTTCCTCTCTCTCTCTTTCTCTCTCTCTCTCTCTTTCATGCTCTATATACCATTATATATATATACCGTTTATATATATATATATATATATATGCTCACTATATATATATATATATAATAATATATATATATGCTCTCTTTCTCTCTCTCTCTCTCTCTCCTCTCTCTCTCTCTCTGCTATATACTCTCTCTTTCTCTATCATATGTATATATATATATATATGCTATATATATATATATATATATATATATATATATATATATATATATATATATATATATATATATATATATATATATATATATATATATATATATATATATATATATTATTCTTTACACCTTTTCTCAAGAAAAAAATAGTCGCTGGAATTGTAGTTACAACAATTTTAGCTTTTCTTGTGATTTACAAAATTAAAGATATCGTACGGTGTTATTAAAGTACTGCATGCAAAAGTGTTTATAAGGTAGTTTGGAAAATAGATAACGAGAGTATGTTCCAGACTTTCCCAGTGGAGTACATGTAAGATTGAGCATAGCTGTTAAGTCTGAGGTCAGAGAGAGCATAGAGAAATATGAGACTGTGTAGAAAGGTGTGTCGCAACTCGCAAGAACTACTCAGTGAGTATGTGATTGAAAGAATTCAGAAAGAGCAGTGTCCATTATAATAAGGATGATATAAAGGGAGTGACCTGTAAAAGATTATGGATAAAACGAAAAGCTCTACTCAACCATTTGATGAGGAGCAGTGTAAGTGGAATCACTCCAGATGCGCAGGGGCAGCTGCCGCCTATACAGGGGCGAACGACACCTCTATAAAGATCAAACAGCTGAGGTGGGTGTGAAAGAAATTCTGTACGCCTCAGAACACAACTTTAGAAGCTTGTTTTAAAGGAGAAGCAATGAACCTTCAATTAAGGTGCAAGAAAATAAACATAAGAATATTAAGGACAGACAGAAGGTTTGAGTTACGTGATTTCAAAGAAGATATTATAATGTGTGAAAGGTTATGTGGAGTGGAAAGATGGAGGCTGAGCTTTTAGGTAATTGAAAATAACGTATAAATGCCAAAAGAAATTCAGAAAGATCAGATGCTGGATTGATCCAAGGGTGCCCTTCTAGCATTGAGCCATTTATTTTGAAAAGGACGTCTATTAAAATGAGGGGAGTAATGAAGAGTGGGAGTCGTCGGCATAGGAGTGAATATGTGATGGAAACAATAGAGAAGGTCTTGCAAAGTAGAAAAGAGTTAGGGATAAAAAACAGGACCATGGGGAAACACCATATTTATAGATTTGGGATGGAGCAGTGGCTTTCACCAAAATACTAAATGAAGAGGACCCAAGAAACAGAAAGACTAGCAAGAGATCATGAGTAGAGGCGAAAAGCTTCTTACGAAAAACCGTACTGGCGAACAGAGAAAGATAGAAAAATTAGGATGTTTCGTCCTTCGATATATTCGAAACTATGAAATAACAAGTTAGAGATTTGGCGATAGTTGGAGGTTGAGATTGGTTCCTTTTTTGTACAGGAGCACCTTTCGCAAGTAAATATAGAAATTTATATTGAGAGACAGAATAATATACCAAAGCAGAGTACGATCTCAGAAGCACAAGGATCGAGAACTATAGGATGAATACACCATTAGAACCATTACGCTTTCGGTGTTAAAATAAGAAAAACAGAAATAACACGGAAGAAATACAATATTAGGATATATATTTGGAAGGAGGTGGCGAAAGAAGGAATAGCAGTGGGGAATCGTCTAGGAGTGGAATTAGAGGCAAAGGGTTTGAGAGAAAAAGTTCAGCTTTGAGTGGAAGGTTAAACGGCAGTTATGTAGACGGAAAATACTAAAAAAGGGCAAGAGGAAGAAGCAAAGTTAAGTTAATATTTTTTGAAAAATGTCAGAAAGGACATGAGGAAGAGGAACCAGTAAGATTATTGCATTTTCTACAGAGAAAAGAATTTTTTAGTGTCATGGAGAATAGATTTTGCATGATTTTGGGATGAAATATAAGTTGCAAAGATTTCTAGAATTTGAAGATGACAGTAATTCCTAAATGTAGCGTCCCTGCGGCTAATAGCACGAGAATAAGTAGAGTTAATCCAATATTCTGGTTTAGTTGAAGGTAAAGATCATAGGGTGCACGCCACCATGCCAGAGAGAATTAGCTCGCACACTCCGAGAGACCCATTCCACGGAAGCTGTAGTCATTCCATGAGGGAAATCCAATGGAAGTGAACTACAGTCCGACCAGTTAGCAGCACCGAAGTGCCAAAACGTTTCCTCGCCGTAGGCTGGGGTCTTTCCTGCGAAAAAGAAGACTTGAAGAGATAGAACAGAAAACAGATACATAAGAGTGATGGAGGAGATTTGGGAGAGAATTTTAACAGAATAGGATAGGAAATTAAGAAAAGGTCTAGAATGTTTGGTTCATCTCCAAGACGATCAAAAATACGAGTACGGAGCTGCATTAACTTACTCGAGGTAGTCCTAATTGGAAGATGGTAGCAAGTTCATGAACTTTATCTTGTAAGGGAAAGGAAATGAAATGCACTGATGAACGTTGAACTAAACAAGAATGATGATTTCAGAGAAATATGAAGAAGAAGAGAATGTGTTATAATTTATGACAGGTTAGCTTGAACCATTAGGTAGAATATTCGGAAAACTCTAAATCAAAAACACGGGAACAAACATCATTACACACATTGGCTGCTACGCCTTTGGCTGAAAATTGAGGGAAGAAATAATAGGTAGGAGTCAACAGAGCAGAACTTGAAGTCAGAACGCTCAAAAACCTAAATTTCGGTTAAGAATAAGAGATGAGATCTAGAAGGAGTTGGTGTTCAACAAAATGAAAATTAGATTTAAAACCGAAGAGGTTGCAAAATTTATGAAAAAAAGGAAGCCGATACATCAAATAGGCCGGCAATTCCCGTGACGGCACCGCTCCATCAACGGAGTCCGTCAGTAGCCTTTAATTTATTTGATGATGGTAGAAGTTGGATATTTTTGGAGGCTTCTCGGAGACTAATCGCGTGGCTGCCATTTTATACCATTTTTTATTTTCTTTTTAAGAGATGAGTGTTGTCTGTAATTGTATTTTATGGTGTGTGATAAAGGAGAGCTTACTCCAATGTAAGAAGAATGTGGATATGAGCACAAAAGGGAAGAACCATTGGGCACTGGAGTTCCATGGGATGTACTCTAAGACTCCATATATGACCAATTGTGCGTAATCTCATCGCTTCAGGAGAGATATTTCTTCTCTTATATATATATATATATATATATATATATATATATATATATATATATATATATATATATATATATATATATAGGTATATATTCTCTCTCTCTCTCTCTTTCTCTCTCTCTCTTTCTCTCTCCCATCCATGTCCATTCTGTCCATTCCATTCAATGTCTAATTATTTTGTCCTGAGATGTCATTAATTACAATTACTGGTGTTTCCTCCAATTCTGGCTTTCACAATTCCATCCATTATGCTACTGCTCTCTCTCTCTCTTTCTATATATACTCTCTCTTTCTCCCTATATCTTTTCTTTCTCTTATATATATATATATATATATCTTTATTATATATATATATATATATATATATATATATATATATATATATATATATATATAAATATATGACCTTTTCATTTTACGACTCCATCAGTTTTTATATTTTTGTTTTTTTAATATATTTCTAGCATATGATCCTAACAATCAATTTCAGTGGTAACGGACATGATTCAAAAATATATAGGACCTTTTCAGTTTTGCGACTCCGTCAGTTTTAATTTTTTTTGTTTTTTAACATATTGCTAGTATATGATACCAACAATGAATTTAAGTGGGAACGAACATGATTAAAAAGTTTCAAATATTTTAAATAATTTTTTTAAAAATTAATTTTAATTTTATTTGTTTTGTTTTTTAAAAGGATTGTTTTTTTTTTCAAACTAAGGAATACAGGGTAAAACCACAAGATGGCAGGAATCAAGGGTCTCTCAGCCTTCCGAGGGAACGACAGGGGGTAGGACTATTTCCCCCCCTCCCGGGGAGGGTCTCCGGAACCCCCGCTCTTTGGTGTATTTGGGTGTCGCGGGGGTTCCTCCCCCCCCCCCCTACGGGGGTATGGAAAACGTCCCCCCCTCTGTCCCCCGTCGGCTCGCCCCCTAATATATATGTTTTTTATATATAACATATTTGTAATAAGCTTGCCACGCTGATTCCAAATGTCTTAATTGTTTCTGTAAGCGTCATTACTTTCGAGATATCTCATTTTGAAAAAATATTTAACATAAATGTGATTTTTTAAAAATATTTAAAAATACTTCGAACTTTTGAATCATGTCCGTTACCGCAAATTCATTGTTGGTAGCCTATAGTAGCAATATATTAAAAAAAGCAAAAAAAAAAAAAAATTCAAAAGAAAAGGATACATTCATAAAACTCAGAATAAGTTTCCTATATATATATATATATATATATATATATATATATATATATATATATATATATATATATATATATATATATATATACTATATATATATATATATATATATATATATAAGCCATTATATATATATATATATATATATATATATATATATATATATATATATATATATATATATATATATATATATATATATATATATATATATATATATATATATATATATATATATATATATATATATATATGGTCAGACTATAGAAAGATACCTTCATGTAACTAGATAACTACAAATCCTACACTAAAACAAATGACATTTTTGTAATCAGCGAAGAATTTTAGTTCGGAAAATGGTAAAAAAAATTAGAAAAGGCTTAAAATAAGATTTTCATATTTTTACTAATGTAAGTTAATACAGTACTGGCTGTACGATAAGAATTCAAATTTCCGTGTCTGCAACTAAATGATCGCGAAAGTTGCCAATAATTAATTGTTTTTTGTCCACGTTTAGTATTAATGTTGCCAATAAGGAACGGGAGGTTGGATAAAAAAAAACTTTTTTCACAGGTAGCCTAAACTATGAGTACGTACACATGATGGCGTTGTAACGCGCGTAACAACGCGCGCTACGAAAACCCAGCGGGTACACATGTTGGCGTTGACGCGGCGTTGATTTCCATTCCAGTATAGCCATGGAAGTTGAAGAGGCAGCATGTCTTTGGATGTTGTACCGTAGGTATAGGAAACGAGGGCAAAGACATTACTGGGTACATCCGATTTTGCATTACAGATTGACTCACGGTTGTTTTGTAACTCTGTTCCCAAATCTAAGAAAACATGAGGTCAAGTTTTTTAATTACTTGACGAGTTACTGAAAATACTTCAGGATGACCTAGCAACTAGTCAGAACTATGTGAGGGATAGCATTTCGCCAGAAGAAAAACTCGTAATCTCACTA
>JABUQX010140636.1:12500-22739 GCA_015478945.1 Trachelipus rathkii
CCAGGATTAACTTTAACATTTAAAATCAATCTAAATTCACAGATGCCGTCTCCGCCATCCGATATGGGCATGAACTGCCGCCATTTTTAATGGGTTAAAAGCGTTATTTAATAGCGGTTATCTTACCTTTTTCGTTTTAATTTTGCATAATAATTTCATTTATTTGACCAACTTTAGCAAAAAAAGAGAATTTTAACGTAACATCACGAAATTTGCAAAAATAGATCGTTTCTATAATGTTAACTCGTGCTGAGCACGAGTAGCATGAGTGCAGGAGTCGCCTTTGATATATATATATATATATATATATATATATATATATATATATATATATATATATATATATATATATATATATATATATATATATATATTTTATATAGATGTTATATATATATATATATATATATATAAAGAATATATATATATATATATATATATATATATATATATATATATATATATATATATATATATATATATATATATTAGCGTATGTGTGTGTGTATAAATAGCCTTTTCGGTTGATCTTAATAGGTATATATATATAATAATAAATAGTATTGGAATGGCGTCGAATGCCAAAACAAGATAAAATAGTTATAACAACGTCCTTCTGGTGAGCAACTAAGAGCTACTCACCCGACCCCCTACACTAGTAGGACCCCCTATAGGATCTTTTAATTACATATATAATTATATTATTCTAAGTGATATATATTGTCATGCTTAAAATTAATGGTATTTAATGACCAATTTTAAAACAGATCAATAGGTAATTTTTTTGTTTTTTTTTTTTTCGATTTTTTTCTTGTTCTTTTTTGTTTTATTTTAAAGAATGTAAATTAACTGTGTGGTTCATCGTAATTATTTGGAGATTTTTTTATTTTTTTTTTTGTTTGTTTTTTTTTCTAGTTTAATACCTACTCATAAATCAATTGAGTGGTAATTAATGAGTGGTTTGCCTACCTCATTTTCAGTAAAAAAAAAAAAAAAAATAGAAATAAATATTAAAATTAAATTTAAAACAGGTAATGAGGTTCTCTTTAATAATTACTTCGATCATTGTTGTTGTTGTTGTTGTTGTTGTTGTTGTTTTCGTTGTTGTTACTATTTTCCTTATAATAATTGTCATTGTTGTTATTGTAGTTAATATAATTGTTGTTGTTGATGTTGTTAATATCATCTTATTTTCTTCCTTGCTTTTTTATGATGTTGCCGTTATCATAATTGTCATTGTTGTTGATGTTATTATTTGTTCGTGGCGATGCTGTTTATTCTGTTATTTTTAATGTTGATTTGCTTTTGCTATTATTATTATTATTATTATTATTATTATTATTATTATTATTATTATTATTATTATTATTATTATTATTATTATTATTATTATCATTATCATTATCATAAATATTATTATTATTATCATTATTATTAATTATTATTATTATTATTATTATTATTATTATTATTATTATTATTATTATTATTATCATTATCATTATCATTATCATTATCATTATCACATCATTATCACAATTATTATTATTATTATTATTATTATTATTATAATTATTATTATTATTATTATTGCAGTTTACTTTTATTGTACCTTTTATTATTATTGCTGTTGTTACTGTTGTTGCTAATGTAATTGTTGATGTTTTCGCTGTTGTTGTTATAATTATTGCTATTGTTGCTGCTGTCGTTATTATATAATTACATTGTTTTTAATGCTGTTGATATTCCTATTACTGTTATTTTTAATATAATAATAATAATAATAATAATAATAATAATAATAATAATAATAATAATAATAATAATAATAATAATAATAATAATTATTATTATTATTATTATTATTATTATTATTATTATTATTATTATTATTATTATTATTATTATTATTATTATTATTATTATTATTATTATTATTATTAATCGACTACTGTTATTTTTAAAATCTTTTGTGTATCGTTCCTTGAAAGATATAGCGGACGCAAATCGCCAACTGGTCCATAACAGCTACATCTTGAGTATTATCTACCATCACGCTGAATATTATACTATCATGAAGGTCTTTCAAAATGATATCACGGAACATCGAATCAATTATTTAAGTAGCTTGTTGATAAAGGTTTTTGGAAAAAAATGTCAACAAAGAGCCTCGTCCAGTCGGTCTTTTAGTTAACTTTCCAGTGGCTTTCTGACATGATTTTGTAAAATCACATCATAATTTGCAACCAACATGACCAGTTCGAGAAAATTACCATAATTATCTGTAGAGTCAAGCTTATAAGCCCCTTCTGCTTTATCCCCTCTGTACGCAATGCCTTGTTTTCCAATAAACAAAACTATAACAATTAAACGTTGAACAACCAAACTTCTGGTGTGAACTTCTCTTTCTCGCTTGTTGGTTTGGTTAATAGTCAGAAGAGTTGAAATATCATGACCTTTTTGGCTTTGAAAAGCTACCTTCGCTGCGAGTTGATGATAACGAGAGTCTTCGTGAATTTCAACAGATTTATAAATATGTTTAGGAGAAGAGTCATGTCCGGTAATAAATGTAGAATCTCTATTATCTTTACCTCCAAAAGCCATACAACTGGAGCAGTACACTCTGTTGAGCCGAATCGAATATGATAACCATTTTCTGTGAATTTTATCAAAATTCGGTAAATGTCGGTAATAAAGTTTTGAAGGGTCAAATGGCAATTTAGCTCCTTTTCCTTCACTAACTTGAATAGGGTGCTTCTTCATAAAAGCTTTTTAATTCCAATTGGGTCATTTTCGTTGGGGCAGATGAAACATCCAAGCTGTTGCGTAGCAGCATTCTGAGCAGCATCAGGCGTTACATGGTGGTTAACATCATTTTCTGTATCAGAATCCAGTATTAGTTCTGATGAATCACTGCCGAGAGAAGCCGACGTTACTGAATTCAGGGCAAGATCCAATATTTTGCTCGGGCATAGCCCAAATTTCCCTCCACCTAAAAATGACATAAATTCGGGATTCAACAAAAAGCCGATTTTGACGCCAGAGTACCACCAAACCAGCTTTTTTACCTCTCTAATCAGCCAGTTTGGTGTTTGCGCTTTGTAGTCATTCTTTGGAGATTTCATTTTTCGTGTCCACAGCCTTGACTAATACATTGAATTTGAATGACTTCAACTTAAATATGATAGATAGAACTATTAGCCTGTTATACAGAAGTACATTTACTTGAGTTTAGGAAACATGTTGTCCACCTTCAGCCACTTGATTTTGAAATGAAAACAAGTGATAATTTTTTTTTCTGTACGGCGGCGGATGAAATTTTCAGGGCATATGTAATCGGGAGAGATGCACTGTTTACATAATTTCTTTGTATATGCATTAGGTTTGGATTTGTTCTTGGAACAAACTTTCAAAAAAAAAATTTTTTTTAATTTTTTAAAAATTTTCTTTTGAGTATACAAAAAAATTATCTAAGTAAAAAGATGCATCTCGCCCGACTATACAAGTACTGAAAATTTGATGTTGATCGGACAAGAATAAAAATTATCGCAATTTTTCATTTCAAAATAAAAAAAAGTGGGTTTGGAAATTGGACAACGCTGAGCACAAAACTCAAAAAATCGAAAATGTACTTCTGTACTATTGTAGGAAATGGACCTATCTATGCATATTTCACGTTTGAAGTCATTTCGAAAAAAATTCTGGTAGTTGATACGAAGAATGTCAAAAACATGGATTATGAAAAATTGAAAATTCTGAAAGAATGACTACAGACACAGAAAAACACCGGAAAACAACGTTTTAGAGGGCAAAAAAAGCTACAGTTTGGTGTTTATATAGTCAAAATCGGCGGAAAATTCCGAATTTTATGTCCATTTTTAGGGGGGTGAAAATAGGGCTCAGCCCGAGCAAAACATTGGATCTTGCCCTTTTAAATTAAGGACGATCTAATAGTGGCTGATTGCAAGCAGGCCTAGTTTCTTCCCTCTCATATCTACAAGACGAAGTGCCAGGAGTAGACTCAATTGAAGGAGGTGAAATTCGATCTTCAGTTTCTGAAAATAAATGTAATCACTGTAGCTGCGAGTGTACGATATATTGTAACAAATTTTTAAAAGTAATACAGTAAAATGGACGGCAGGCATACGAAAAGCGAAGCGTTGATGAGAGTAACGTGATTTGGACTTATATATATATATATATATATATATATATATATATATATATATATATATAACAGTATATATATATATATATATATATATATATATATATATATATATATATATATATATATATATATATATATATATATATATATATATATATATATATATATAAATATATTAGGTCCTGACTGGCCATTTCGGAAAATTTTAAATTGAAGAATGAATTTATATAATAATAATAATAATAATAATAATAATAATAATAATAATAATAATAATAATAATAATAATAATAATAATAATAATAATAATAATAATAATAATAATAATGAGAAAATAAAACATAAACGTGAAGGAGCTAATAAACTAATTCGACTTACCTGTATTTAAAGAATCATTATTGTCTCTCAAAGGCTGACTTTGCGACTGAGAAGTGGAACTAGTTAACCCAGTATTAAAACGTTTGGAATTTTTTTCAGCGTCTAAAGATTTTCTTTTCTTTTCGTAGTGCCACTTTGGTACACACATTTCATGTTGACACAACTGTTACACTGCACTAACTACAACCCTAATACGAGACTGAGCGAGTGAGCGTCGCGAAAAAGAAGTTAGTTAGGCTACCATAATCAAACACCAACTGGCAACTGCTTAAAATTGATTGTAAACGCGCAAGATTATTAGGAAATAAATAATCAAATTACTCTGATGTAACTAATTATAAAGTAGTATATCCATTTTTGGGAGGCCTCTCCGGGGCCCCATTGGGCTGGGGCCCTCGGCAATCGCCGACCAGCCGACCTTGCCAGTCCGGGCCTGCTTGTATAGCTGGAGTAACTGAGAAGAGGAAAAAAGTCTCGCAGTCTAAACAGAACTCCCAGTTTCTTTGAGGCCGCAATTATGGGATGAGAAAACCGGGAGCTTTAAAAACTACGCTTGAAACGTTCTTTTTTGGGAACGTGGATGGCCTATTGGATAAGCCCGCCCGGTTACTGTTAACTCAGCGACGCGGAGTCCAGTGTTTCGAATCCAGCTGATGGAGAGTAAAATCTCCTTTGACTCATTTAAGTCTGAGGAAAATGTTGAAGAGAGTACGATTTTCTGGGATAATCTGAATGGTGCTTTGATTTGGGTGAGAATGAGCTTCAGATTGATTGCAGTGTTGGAGGACCAAATAGTTGGATAGGTGATCAAAAGAGATGGTATAACAGGTGGTTTTGGGGTGTCAGGAGAAAATGAGAATGGTAGGAAAGTGACTGATTTCTGTGAGATGAGAGGTATGTGTGTAAGTAATACTTTCTTTAAACACAAAAGTATTTATAAGTATACTAGAGTTGGTGTAGGTAGAGATGGCATCGAAGTGAAAAGTATGATTGATTTTGTGTTAGTGAAGAAGATGTTGAAGTATGTGTTGGATGTTAAATCAGTGAGGGGATTAGGAATGGGATTATCGGATCATTATATGTTGTTCTATGTAAAATTAAGCTAGTGGGGGCTTGGAGGAAAGTGATACGGAAGGAAGTTGGTAGAATTAAGAGTGAGAGGTTAAGTGAACAAGGTAATAAGGATAAGTATCTAAGAGCACTCGCAAGTAAATCAGTTGAATGTGAACAAGTTGAAACTGAACAAATCTGGGAGCAAATGAAGGAAGCAGTTGTTAGCAGTGCAAAGAAGTATGTGGATGTGCTAAAGTAGGAAGTAAGAATGCTAACAGTGAGTGGTGGAATGAAGAGGTGATGCAAGCGGTTAAAAGTAAAAAGAAGCCTAGTTGAATGTACTAAAAGCCAATAATGAGGTTTCAAAAGAAAGATGTTTGGAATTATATAAGGAGGAAAAAAGAAATACTATAAGGTGTATACGTAGGAGGAAAGAAGAGGTAAATGGACAGTTTGGAAATAGGACGAATGGGGACTTACAAGGGAATAGGAAGTTCTTCTGGAAGGAAGCGCGAAAGGTTAAGAATGAGAATAAGAGGAACCTGCTTAGAATAATGAATATGGATGGTGCTTTTGTAACTGATGAAATGGATGTGAGGGGAGTGTGGAAAGAGCACTTCGAAAATCTGTATAATATTAACAGTAATGAAGAGGTGATAGTGAATGTGTGTGGGTTTGATGGTGCAAGAAGGAATAGGCGTTTTGGGGATGAGGTCATTAGAAAGGAGGAGGTAATGGGTAGAGTGAGAAAGTTGAAGAATGGTAAATCTGCAGGTATAGATGAAATTACTGGTGAAATAATCAAGAGCGGATGCGAGATGGTGATTGATTGGATTTGGAAGTTGTGTAACAAAGCGTATATGGAGGGTATAGTTCCGAGGGATTGGAGGAGAGAAGTAATAGTACCCTTATATAAGGGTAAGGGAGATAAGGGGAACTGTAGGAATTATAGGGGAATTAGTTTATTGAGTGTTGTAGGGAAGATATATGCTGGTATTTTAGTCGAAAGAGTGCGTCGAGTGACTGAAGGACTGATTGGTGAAGAACAAGGTGCGTTTAGGAAGTGGTAGAGGATGTGTGGATCAAATCTTTACATTGAAACAAATGATTGAGAAAATGAGGGAGAAGAAGAATAAATTGCATTTAGGTTTTATGGATTTGCAACAGGCGTATGAAAGGATTAATAGGTAAGCTCTATGGCAGGTGTTAGTAATATATAGTGTTGGTGGTAGGCTTCTGAATGGAATCAAAAGTATGTATGATGATAGTGAAGCGTGTGTAAGAATAAATGGTATATATATATATATATATATATATATATATATAAATATAGTAAATAAAAAAAATAATATTATTATTGTTATATATATATATATATATATATATATATATATATATATATATATATATATATATATATATATATATATATATATATATATATAATTTTTTTTTTTATTTAAATTTTTTTAAAAACACACAGTTAAAATTGCAAAAATGATCGAAACTTAAAGAGAATAAATGTGAAGTTCAAAAAAGAAAAAATATCAGACCAGAACAAATTCACTTTTTGTTCCAACTTAGCTTTATTAAGCTACGATCACGGTGACACATCTCGCTCGGATTACATAAGTAAAAATATACGGTATAGAGCTATTTTCGGAACAAAAGATTTTTGAAGTTTCCATTATTTTCTATGGAATAAATTGTTCGACAGAAAATGTTATATATATATATATATATATATATATATAAGAGAGAGAGAGAGAGAGAGAAATAACAATATATATATATATATATATATATATATATATATATATATATATATATATATTTATATATATATATATATATATATATATTTATATAGAGAGAGAGAGGAGAGAGAGAGAGAGAGAGAGAGAGAGAGAGAGAGAGAGAGAGAGAGAGAGAGAGAGAGAGAGAGAGAGAGAGAGAGAGAGAGTTACAAGGAAATAACAAATGCTGTTTAGTAGTTGTGACTTAGTTCTGAAATTTTTTTGGGGGGCTGCAGTTCCGCAGTGCCTATGGATCGAGTTTCCTCGCCACTGGATGATAGTGAAGCGTGTGTAAGAATAAATGGTGTCAAAAGTGACTGGTTTAATATTAATAGCAGCAGAGTGAGGCAGGGATGTGTTATGTCTCCTTGGCAATAATTTGTATATGGATGGGTTATGAAAGAATTAGGAGTTGGGGTGGCAGAGATGGTGTTAGAATGATGTAGAATGGAAGAGAGTGGAGGGTGCCCTACCTATTATATGCAGATGATTTGGTTTTGTGTGGTGAATCTGAATGGAGAGAGTTTGAGAGGATTGGTAGAGAGATTTGGCAGGGTTTGTAAAAGGAGGGGTTTGAGTTAAACGTAGATAAGAGTAAAGCTATGGTTGTGAGTGAGGACAGTCCTCGGTGTGAAGTTATGTTAGATGGTGAGCAGCTGGAACAAGTGTCTGAGTTTAAATATTTAGATATATGTTGGATGAAAAGGGAACGGATGATGCAGAGTGTAGTAGGAAAGTTGAGAATGGCAGGAAGGTGGCTGGTGCAATTAAATCGTTGGTGGATGTAAAGGGACTAAGTCTTGAGTGCGCTAGGGTCTTACATGAGGGTTTGCTGTTACCTGTGTTAATGTATAGTAGTGAGATTATGGTCTGGAATAAGAGGTATAGATCTAAAGTTCAATGTGTTCAGATGGACAATCTTTGGGGCGTGTTAGGTGTGAAAAGAATTGATAAAATGAGGAATGAACGTATTAGAAAGTTGTGTGGTGTGAAGAAAGGGGTAAATGAGAGAGTAAATGAAAGTATGTTGAGATGGTTTGGTCATGTGGAAATAATGAATGATAGTCGGTTGGTTAAGCGGATGTATAGTGGTGAGTGTGTTGGGAATCGACCGGCTGGGAGACCGAAGAAAAAGTGGATTGAGTCAGTAAACGAATGTTTGAAGGAGAGAAATGTGAGTTTGGCAGAGGCGAGAATAAAGGTTCATAATAGGAGTGAATGGCGGGGTTTTGTGAGGGGGTATGGTTATGGCCTACCTGGGCTGAGGGGATGAACCCTACACTGACGATATGCCATAGTGAAGGTCCTTCGTGGTCCCATGAAGCTCTAGGGTGGACTTTCTGACTGCGACGAGTTCTCACTAATAGGTATAGAGGGCCGTAAGGCTGGGCTTTCTTTTCCGATTCCAAAAATTACATTCCTTCACTCACTTTCTGACGCACGCCCACGCACCCACCCACCGTGGTACGAAGACGATTATATATATATATATTATATTATTATTATTATATATATTATTATATATATATTATATATAAAGATATATAAATTATTGTTAATATATATTATTCTTTTTATATCCTATTATTATGCTATATATATATATATATATATATTATTATTACATATATTATATAATATATACATATATATATATATATATATGAATATATATATACATATATATTATTATACATATATATACATGTATACAGCAAAGGTGTGAAGAAGAAGATGTATAAATACATATATTATTATTATTATTATTATTATTATTATTATTATTATTATTATTATATTATTATTATTATTATATATTATTAATTATTATTATATTATTAATCAAGCCTATATATATATATTATTATTATTATTATTATTATTATTATTATTATTATTATTATATTATTATTATTACATATTATATTATTATTATTATTATTATTATTATTATTATATTATTATTATTATTATTATTATTACATATTATTATTATATTATATTATATGTATTGCATATACTATGTATGTATGTATGTATTATTATTATTATTATTATTATTAGAAGAAGATATTATTATTATTATTATTATTATTGTTATTATTATTGGTTATTATTATTATACATATTATTATTATTATTAAAGTATTATTATTATTATTATACATATATTATTATTATATATATTATTATTATTATTACATATTATTATTATTATATATTATTTTACACTTTTCTCTCAAGAAAAAAATAGTTCTGGAATTGTAGTTACAAATAATTCTTAGCTTTCTTGTGATTTACAAAATTAAAGATATCGAACGGTGTTATTAAAGTACTGCATGCAAAAGTGTTTATAAGGTAGTTTGGAAAATAAATAATGAGAGTATGTTCCAGACTTTTCCAGTGGAGTACATGTAAGATTGAGCATAGCTGTTAAGTCTGAGGTCAGAGAGAGCATAGAGAAATATGAGACTGGGTAGAAAGGTGTGTTGCAACTCGCAAGAACCCTTCTCAATGGAGGAGGTATGTTGAAGAGTTCAGAAGAGCAGTGTCCGTTATAATAACGATGAAATAAAGAGAGTGACGCAACAATTCAATTGATAAGACGAAAAGCCATGACTCAACCATTTGATGAGGAGCAGTGTAAGTGGAATCACTCCAGATGCGTGAGGCAGCCGTATACTCTATACAGGGGCGAACGACACCTCTATAAAGATCAGGGAGCGGGGGTGGTGAAAAAAGTACGCCTCAGAACACCCAACCTTTTAGAAGCTTGTTTTTAAAGAGAAGCAATATGAACCTTCCATTAAGGTCACGAGAAAAATAAACACCAAGGAAGTG
>JABUQX010140637.1:0-5000 GCA_015478945.1 Trachelipus rathkii
GTTGTACTTCGTTGAATAGCATCGGAAGTTGAATATTAATTTTTAGCATTTATACTAAAAAAATATATATCTATTTTATTATTTATTATTTAAAAGCAATTAATTTACTAAAATAGCATATTATTATTATTAATTTATTAGAGCATATAAAAAAAATATATATATATTGCGTTTAGCTCATATAATTCAAATAATATTCAACAGCAAATCATAAATCGAGTGTCATTGCAACATTTCGTTGTTAGTTTATATTTCCATAAGAAAATGGTTGTTTTTTTTTTTTACTATGATAACTACTAAAATTTAACAGACAATCACAGCATCACACAAAGAAATATTCTACATTGTTCACGATCCAATGTAATAACATAATAATCGTTAGAAATTAAACAATGGAAACCTTACAAAATTTTATGAAGGGAAGAGTTTTTTATTAAAGTTATATAAAATATATGAAAATTCAAAACTACGGTAACATTGCATGTAAACCATTTGAAAAGAAATAAAGTTTCATTGCCACCTGTAATTAAACAAATTTTAATAATTTCTAAATTAAATCTTTAAATGTTACCCATAAAATTATATTAAATTTATTTAGTACTTCAGAATCATAATTCTCTGCTAATTTAAAACCATTAAGTTCAAGGGAAGTAACTAGTTTTGACACTTCTTTAATTTTAAATTTTACTGGGATGTTATCAACAACTAGGGCTTTAATTTGCACATAGTTGAAATTTTAATAATGTAAATATTACTACTACTACTACTACTACTACTTCTACTACTACTACTACTACTACTACTACTACTAATAATAATAATAATAATAATAATAATAATAATAATAATAATAATAATAATAATAATAATAATAATAATAATAATAATAATAATAATATTAATAATAATAAGAATAATAATAATAATAATAATAATAATAATAATAATAATAATAATAAAAATAATAATAATAATAATAATATAATAATAATAATAATAATAATAATAATAATAATAATAATAATAATAATAATAATAATAATAATAATAATAATAATAATAATAATAATGATAATAATAATAATAATAATAATAATAATAATAATAATAATAATAATAATAATAATAATAATAATAATAATAATAATAATAATAATAATAATAATAATATGTAATATTATAATATAATATAATATAATATTAATATAATATAATATAATAGTATAATAATAAATTATAGCACGTATATATATATATATATATATATATATATATATATATATATATATATATATATATATATATATATATATATATATATATATATATATATAATAATATATATAATACATATATCTAGCTGCTATATATTAAACAAAAGAACATAAAATGGAAGGTAAAGAATTACTGCCTTCTCTGGGATTGAACCACAGCATGTTGCGAAATGAGGACAATAATAACCGATGCTTTATTTTTGAGTTATCCCTCAGCCCAAAAAGTTGAGTTCAGAACAGTTTTTAAAAACCGTCCAGACGACAGACATCACGAAAGGTGATCACCTGTCGCGCGGAGAAGAACTCCGGTGCTAGGTATTCTTGAACTCAACTTTGGAGTTGAAAGTTCTTCAGTCGTAAGCATCGAGCATATTATCTCATTTCTGGCACATACAATTTGTTCAATCCGGAGAAGGCAGTAATTCTTTACCTTCCCACTTATGTTCTTTATTTAACATATAATAAATTTATGATTGTACGTATTTAACCACTATATATATGTATATATATATATATATATATATATATATATATATATATATATTTTTATATATATAATAACTTAATATATATATATATATATATATATATATATATATATATATATATATATATATATATATATATATATATATATATATATATATATATATATATATATATATATATTATATAATTTAAAATTTCGCATCTGACTTAAAAAAAAAAAATAAAAAAAAAAATAACTTCCAAATTCTTTTTATTTTGCATATTAACTTTCTTAAAACTATTTTCTTTTTTATGTTTTTTTTTTGTTTGTTGGGGAAAAAAAATCTAAAAAATAATCCAAAAAAATCGACGTAAGGGAGTTTAAATCTTAAAATATTTCCGAACAGTAAATCATAAAGGTAGAAGATAAATTTTGTGTAAGATTTTAAAGGGTAAAAAGACTAAGGAATTGAAATTTTGAGTCACTGAGAACAAACACCTTTTCATCTACAACAATAAAGAGCAGAAGGAAGTTATTTCAATGACATCTACCAAACAAAACAACTACTCATCAAGTCTCTTTTCTTAACGAAAAAAAGTGACACAAAAGTAATGGTCTTAATTAGTGTCAGTCAGATACGTGGCTACTATAAATTAATGTCAGATAAATGTAGGTAGTTACAAGGTTAAATAAGAAAAGAGAAGTGCCATTTTAATAATATTATATATATATATATATATATATATATATATATATATATATATATATATATATATATATATATATATATATAACTATATATATATATATATATATATATATATATATATATAATATATATATATATATATATATATATATATATATATATGGGCTATAAGTGTTAGAAAAAGAATAATGACATGCAATCAATTAAATCTGTGATTGAAATGAGATTGCATTTCTTTGAGGTTTATTAAACAGATCATATAATAATGGAAATTTCACAAGTAGATATTTCACAATATGTTTCATTTGACAATGTAGGAACAATAATGAAGTTATTGAATTATGATTACATAGTTTATAGAGTTATTTCAAATAGAGGTTTGAATAGGGGCTGACGCACCCGAAACACGTCATCATTGGCACTGTTTGGAGGCCAAGTCCACGATGCTGCGAGCGTTTGAGACGCCCTCGTCTTCCTACTCAAATCTGGCTCCCTTCCCTTTTTGGGAAGCTTTCTCTAACAATCTTTTATACAAGAGTTGGTTTGGTAATACATTGAAATAATGTTAAAGTTGTACATAGATACACAAGATGCACAGAATCTTAGGCACACATGCTTGTGCGTTACAGGTTTGCATTTAATTGCTTCTAGATATTTTTGATCCATATATATATATATATATATATATATATATATATATATATATATATATATATATATATATATATATATATTTTATATATATATATATATATATATATATATATATATATATATATATATACTAATATGCCAGACAATATTTAACCCTTTCGAAAAAAGGAAAAGGTCTATATATATATATATATATATATATATATATATATATATATATATATATATATATATATATATATATATATATATATATATATATATATATATATATATATATATATATATATATATATATATATATAATATAACAACTCCCAGGAAGGGCTTTCGCCCTGTCAGTTGGACCAGCATCTTCATCTTCTGGCCCGAAACGCTTAACCCTAGATCACTCTAGAAAAACATTTCTCGGCGAAATGGTTTCCGACGCCAGTCCTCGAGTTAACACTCTCAGGTAGGGATTTCGCCCTTTCAGTAGAACTAGCATCTTCTTCCATTAGGCCTCAAAACTCGTTCTGCCAGAGCTCTCCAGAGGATCTTGCTTCTAGGCGCATAAGATTCTAACACTGGTCCAAGAGTAATACAAGCAAAAGGAAAGGACCAGGTTGCTAGCCCTGTCGCCCTATAACCATGCGAAGAAATATCTTCCTATAATCCGACTTCGGTGAAATATCCATTCATCTTTGGCCAAATTTCAGTTTTTGCATATTTTATAATTTAAATTCAAAATTGTTTTTAAATAAAAAGAACAAGCTATAAAAATTTGTTACTCCTCACCTATTTTTTATAATGTATCCTTTCTATTATTTATAAATATTGAAAGAGAACCGAAATGAAAATTTTGTTGCTCCTCTTCACGGTTAAAATATTAATTTTGTACTGATAAAAAGATTTTGATTTTAATTTCAATTTCAAATTCTTATTTAATTAATTAAAATATTTTCTTCATTTTTATAATTTTTTTAACAGCTTCTAACTGTAAAATCTAGCCACAATCATGCAAAATACTTTCTTCTTCTCTGAGGCAAACCACAGAGAACCTTTGCAGATCTCTTGGAATTTTCTGCCTTCTTCTCAGTCCGTCCTGTTGTTGTTCTTATTTCTTTTCCCTGCTGCTTTTAGTTGCTTCCATCTATATATACACATATATATATATATATATATATATATATATATATATATATATATATATATATATATATATATATATATATATATATATATATATATATATATATATATATATATATATATATATATATATATATATATATATATAAATATATATATATATATATATAAATATACATAAATTTATATATATAACTATATGAATACTCTCTCTTTCTCTCTAGAAAAAAAAATATATATATGTACATATACTCGTATATATATATATATATATATATATATATATATAATAATAATAAATATATAATAATATATATAATATATATATATATATAATATATATATATATATTAAATAATATGTTATATATATAATAATAATAATAATAATAATAATAATAATAATAATATATAATAATAATATAATAATAATAATAAATAATAATAATATAATATATATATATTAATATAATATATAATATATAATAATAATAAGCAATGAAGCAATAAATATGTATAATATATGTAATATAATATATATATATATATATATAATATGTAATAATATAATATATTAATATATTTTTAATAATAATATATATGTATATCAATAATAATATGTAATATATATATATATATATATATAATAATATAATAATAATATAATAATAATAATATATATATATATATATGTAATATAACACTATTCAATATGTAGTATATAAGAGTTTTAAGGGTGATAATATATAATATATATAATAATA
>JABUQX010140637.1:10000-12500 GCA_015478945.1 Trachelipus rathkii
GTATCATTTTGTATAAACATAAAATAAATATATATATATATATATATATATATATATATATATATATATATATATATATATATATATATATATATATATATATATATATATATATATATATATATATATATATATATATATATATATGTATATATATATATATATATATATATATATTCGTCGGGATTATGAGGGTTAATAATAATATTTTATGGGGCGACAGGGCTAGCAACCCAGTCCTTTCCTTTTGCTTTTATTACTCCTGGACCAGCAGTTGGAATCTTATGGCCTAGAAGCAATATCTTCTGGAGAGCTCTGGGAGAGCGACAAGTTTTGAGGCCTAATGGAAGAAGATGCTAGTTCTACTGAAAGGGCGAAAACCCTACCTGAGAGTGTTTAACTCGGGGACTGGCGTCCGAAACCATTGCGTCGAGAAATAGTCTTCTATATAGAGTGCTCTAGGGTTAAGAGTTTCGGGCCAGAAGAAAAAGATGCTGGACCAACTGACAGGGCGAAAGCCCTTCCTGGGAGTTGTATTAATATTTAAGGCCTTATACTATACTATATATATATATATATATATATATATATATATATACAGATATATATATATATATATATATATATATATATATATATATATATATATATATATATATATATAAAAACAAATCATGTTGTTTATAAAGAAATATGTATGCAATAATGTAATTAATATCAAAGTGGGCCCGTTCACCCTGGCCCTAGCTTTCAATAAACTGAATGAATGAGAGTCTACGTCACAAAAGACGTGCATGCGTACATCTGTTGTATACGCTTATTTATATATTCTCAGGGCCCAATTTCGCTGGCCCAGAAGCTGCCGAAGCTCGTAAAAAATCGAAAGTGTAATTTTCGAGGAAATTAATTTTGAATATGCAACAAATAATGTCGTTAGAATAACCGGAATTAAAAATGATTATTATTCAACTTCCTGATTTTTAATTAAGAAATTTATTTGTTTTAGTCAGGGAATTCAATTTCAAAACCAAAGCGCGAGCCCAGTATATATATATATATATATATATATATATATATATATATATATATATATATATATATATATATATATATATATATATATATTTATCACTAGGTTATAATAATAATATGTATATATGTATGTTATATATGTAATAATATATGTGTAATATGTAATAATATGTATATGCTATGTATGTATATGTGACATTTCTAATATGTGTATGTAATATGTATGTGCTTTTTATTATTTTTCAAATATATAATACGTAATATGTTTTTTATATATATCTCTCTCCTCTCTATATATATATATATATATATATATATATATATATATATATATATATATATATATATATATATATACTTAACAAATCTACATAGAAAACATATTTTAATAATTATATACGTACCTATTTATTTGTATGAAAAGCTTGTTTACATTATATTTACCAAATACTTAATTTTAAATCACATTCCAATTGAGTAATTTCTTAGACCTATCATTTTTTTAAAAAAAAGCTGTGGTTTTATAGATAAGTTTTAAAGCGTTTTTCTTTAATATAAAATCTACACCTACTCCATTATGCATTATTTCAATTAATTTTATGTATATAATGCTAAATACCACTTAAATAAAGTTATATAAAATTACTATTCAATATCAGAACAATCAGACACATCCGATACAAAAATTTCAAACAAACTGCCACAAGCCCACATTTCGTACATATTTACGGGAAGAGAACGAAAAGTTTCATATATTTTCGATTATAGGTAGGACAGACTAGCCCGCTCCCTTATAAGTTGATGTAAAAAAATGACGTCATTCGTCCGCCCGGTGCAAAGAATTTTACTTCTAAGATCAGAGTAGGAGCGAGAATTTCCAAATGAATTCAATTATTATTATAGCTATTATTATTGTGGTTGTTTTTCTTTTAATTTATGATGCAAAATAGCTTCTTTTTTGCTTTTATATAAAATTTTAATAATTTAGTATACTTTTACAATTTAATTTCAATTATTTAAAACCTAAAAAAATATTGGGTAGGAGCTACCTACCCGGCCTATATATACGCCCAAACATATATATATATATATATATATATATATATATATATATATATATATATATATATATATATATATATATATATATATATATATATATATATATATATATATATATATATATATATATATATATATATATATTTTTTTTTATATATATATATATACACCCCTCTATATATATATATATATATATATATATATATATATATATATATATATATATATATATATATATATATATATATATATATATATATATATATATATATATATATATATATATATATATTAGAGTATAGGGTAGACAACTGACAGCTAAAGGACTGCCGAGAGACCCCGACCCCTACCATCTTTGGGGGGTTTTACCTACGGTACTCCTTTGGCCAGGTTTAGCATCCAAAAT
>JABUQX010140638.1:0-7500 GCA_015478945.1 Trachelipus rathkii
TTGTTCCATTCCATTGTTCCCTCCTCCTCTCTTTCCTCATGTAGATGTGTGTGTGTGTGTTGTGTGTGTGTGTGTGTGTGTGTGTGTGTGTGTGTGTGTGTGTGTGTGTGTGTGTGTGTGTGTGTGTGATCAAAATGAGTAGGCTTAACAATATATATATATATATATATATATATATATATATATATATATATATATATATATATATATATATATATATATATATATATATATATATATATATATATATATATATATATTTAATACCCTCACCCTCAACTTAAGATAATGGGAGGTTCCACATATTTTAACATTTGAATTTCAGTGGGCCTCCTTAACTCTCGAACCAGCTTGCGAATTGACAGCTTTAATAAGGTTTGGTTGTAATATCCAGTATTTATAAAACCCAACAGCTCAATTTTATTACAAACACAGTTAACACACAAAATCAGTAATAAATTAATATAATAAATAATATGAAAATCGTATTATTAATAAGTAAAACTCCCAACAAAATGACTCACATTATTAATATATAGAAAACGGAGCTAATCCTGGTCGGCAGAGGCAAGCTACAATTCGCCCAGGAAGAGTCTTGACTCAACGCGGTTTCTTAGACTGATTTTGAGTCAATATTTTAAAGTGCAATTACGAATTAAATATTTCGGTATAAGAGATGATCAAGTTAGCATAAAATTATTATTAATTAATTAATTATTATAATTATGTTAATAATAATATTATTATTATATCTTGCTAATGCAATTTAAACGGGGATTATTTAAAAAAAAAGACTGCTAACGACTCGTCAGGCAATACAGTTGCCTAGCCTCAGAGAATAAGGAACTATTTTTTGACTTCGAGAAGTAACAATTTCCACCGATCGCTACTATTAAAAAAAAAGGAATCGAGTAAAAATTGATGACGGCATCTTAAAGCTAGCCTAATTCGAAAGAAATCATTCTTTATATATATATATATATATATATTGCTTCGTATATGTTAGTGTATATATATATATATATATATTGCTCTCTCTCTCTCTCCTCTCTCCTCTTTCTGTCTGTTTATTTTAAAACTCCCACCTAAAACCGTAAGCATTACCTACTCTTTCCTACTAATATATATATATATATATATATATATATATATATATATATATATATATATATATATATATATATATATATATATATATATCTATATATATATATATATATATATATATATACTATTGCTTCGAATATGTTAACACTTGTATCAAAGTAAAGTTAATAGATTAACAAAACTGATAATACACGATAGTACTTATTCTCTTTCATAATAATAAATAATATAATAAAGATTCTCCACTTGTTCGGCTTTTTTTCAACAATTTCTTCTTTATTTCCTCGGGTGATTTCCAGAGCTTCCACAAAAGCAAGTTTCTTGGGTTATTGTTGCAATCGTATGTATTCTTACAATTGATATATGTATATATATATATATATATATATATATATATATATATATATATATATATATATATATATATATATATATATATATATATATATATATATATATATATATATATATATATATATATATATATTAAAAACAAAAATAGTATAAAAAAAAAAAAAAAAAAATTCATTTCCCATGTCCATCGCAAGCACTTCAATCGAAATATATTCCCAGAAATCAACTCCCACAATGCAAGACAGGATTTCTTAAACATAATTCTAGTGCTCGATGTTCTTATGCCCAACGGCAATTTATTCCACAAAGATATAGCAACAAACATAACACTTTGCTTATGCTTATTCAGCCTGGCCAAAGGAAGTCTGAGGTAACAGGGGTCACGCATACTGTAACCATGCATAAACAGCATGTCATTCCTTATGTCGTCAAAACCATCATATTTACCACAGACATACCAGTCGTAAAAGAACAGCAATACATAGATCTTGTACATTTGTTCAATAATCAAAAATTCCTATACAAATCTACATCGTGCTCATAACCCGGTGCAAACATTCTAACTATTGCATTCTGCTTGGTCCGCAGAGGAGAAACTGTCGCAGGAGGCGAACCACCCCACACAACCAGGTGAAGCAGAAGCTGTGAGTACACAAAAGAAAAATACAGTATCCTGAGTACAGACAACGGCAAATACTTCCTCAATGGAGTCGGAGTCAGGGTCGAAACTGTGTCAGTGGAGTCGGAGTCGGAGTCGGGTCGGAGTCAATTCCTGTGTGTAAGTGGAGTCGAGAATTCGGAGTCAGGTCAGGTCGAAATTTAGAGAACTATTATTACTATTATTATTATTATTATTATTATTATTATTATTATTATTATTATTATTATTATTATTATTATTATTATTATTATTATTATTATTATTATTATTATTATTATTATTATTATTATTATTATTATTATTATTGTGTGTGTATTATTATTATTATTATTATTATTATTACTGTTATAAATTCTTTTCCTTATCTTTTTCAACGTTCCTAAATATTTATTTTTTTGTGCATAATTTAATTTCCTTAAAATAATCTTTGAAAATAGTTTACAGGATAAGAAGAAGATATATAAATTTCCCGACGCGTTTCGTCTCTATACTTGAGACATCTTCAGAGGATTATTTCTTGTGAGCGAATGAGTCTTTAAATTGATATATAATAAGTAAATCAAATGATATTGAGTCTGACTGATAAATACATAAAATTTTATGCAAATGTCTGGTTTCTGGTTTGTTATGAAGGCCTCCTGTTTAAGTTTCTGGACTACGTCCGTATAATATTGTGAAGTGTTTAGAAATATTATTAATAGTTGATTAACCATGTGACGTATTGAAATGTTCAAAGATTTTGCTGGGACTGTAGAGATGTTGATTTGCCCTGTCCAACCAATCTATTCTTCATGTAACCAATATATGTCGACATACAGTCTCAGTTAAAGTGGTACACAACGTGATGGTTGTCGGGCAAGCATCTCTTGTGCTAAGGAAGATGACAGTTGTTTGGACTTATGGTATAGTCTGACTTTAATTTTGAGGTGTCTTTAGTTTTGAGGTGAGAATTTAAAATATTACGAAAGGCACTTCTCTTCCTTATTGACAAATAGCATTAGAAGTTTTGAAAAAAGAAATTTATCGAATTTTTCTGATTGTTTTTACTTTCTTTATTATAATTTTGTAAGGTTTTTATTAATTAAATTTTCAACCTAGATATGTATGGAGATCTGCAGTTAATTAGAATTTTTACTTAATACGTAAATTTCTTCATCAAATGTTTTCCAAGTTGAACATAGGTTGTATGCTCTGTAAACTAAAATATTTACGATAAATTCTTTGTAAATAGTCGGTGAATAGGATCCATAGTTCATATACAGACCATTATCGTGGGTTTGACATGTATGCCTGTAGATAATGAGCCGTCAAAATTAACATTGATTTTGATGTCTAAAAAACAGATAGCATTATTAACCTAAGTTTCGTATGTGAATTTTAAGCATGACAACTCTTGAATTCTATTGATGAACAGATGTATATGATCTATGTTCCTAAAAATAGTGAGGATTGTCGTCGACATACCTTATGTAAAATACGGGGGTGTAAAAGTTGTTTGTTTCACGAAGAGTTTTGTTTTCAAATTGTTTCATAGAAGTCAACAAATGTAGGTCCAGTGGTGAGCCCATCGGCACTCCATCCGTTTGTAGATATATTATGTTTTCTTTAAATTTAAAGATTGTTTGAGTAACAAAATAAAAAGGTTCTCATATGTTGTTCTGATATATCTGGTGGGGGTAGGTTATTTGAGTGATACATTTCGTTAATTATTATGTCAATCGTATCAAGAACCGGTACATTTATGAACAAAGATTCTACATCAAGTGAGGCGAATATATTAGTGGCTTCAAGTTTTAAGTTTGATAATTTACATAATGTTTCATTATTTGATTTAACTATGAAAGAGTTATTAAGATATGGTCGGATAATGCTGTTCAGATATTGGACAATTTCATGTGTAACCGTTCCGTACATAGATATTACAGGTCTCAAAGGTATATTTTTTGAGTTTTTTTTTTTTAATAAAATATATATATATATATATATATATATATATATATATATATATATATATATAAAAATATATATATATATATATATATATATATATATATATATATATATATATATATATATATATATATATATATATATATATCTAAATTATAAAATCAGTTCTTTTAATTTTTGTCCAGAATTCTTTGTTTTTTTTTATTTCATAGCGATTCTGTTAATGCTATTATTATTATTATTATTATTTTATTGTGTATTATTATTGTGTATTATTATTATTATTATTATTATTATTATTGTATTATTATTGTGTGTGTATTATTATTATTATTATTGTGTATTATTATTATTGTGTATTATTGAAACTGAAAGTATTAAACTGTTAATTTTATAATGGCTGTTTCATAATAAAGAATAAAAATAATTTGCATTATAATTACGTTGTACATTTGTTTCGAAACTGAAATATATTTGTTTTGTCATGTGTTGCTTATAAATGTTTGTAATGTTTTGCGGTGCTTTTGCCGTATGGCATTTGAATTAAATTCATTGGAAAAGTAGTATATTTTTTTATTCTCAAAAGCAAGCAAAAAAAATTGTTGAAACAAAAAAATGTTTTACTGTAACTCTGTAAGCACTAATCTGAGTCAGAGTCGAAATTTTGAATTTAACTTCTGTAGTCGTCGCGTCCGGAGTCGGGTCGAAATATTTTTGTTTAAGTGGAGTCGGAGTCGGGTCGAAGTCGAAAATTTTTGTTTAAGTGGAGTCGGAGTCGGAGTCGGAGTCGAAAATCCAAATTTGAATTTAAGGAGTCGGAGTCGAAAAATTTATTTTACGACTCCGCAGCCCTGGTGGGTACACAAAAGAAAAATACAGTATCCTGAGTACAGACAACGGCAAATACTTCCTCAAGGACCATATCAATCCCTGATAATAGAAAAGTTTTCTAACAATACTCTTAACATGCTGAGTAAATGCAAGTTTCATCTATTAAAAGTCCCAAGTAACTAAGTGTTTCAACCCTATCAATCTTCACATTGCTCATACAAATATCAGCTGGAAGTTGACAGCCACGCATTGAGAAAATCATAAATTTTGTCTTACCTACATTCGGCACAAGTCTGTTCTTTCTTAACCAGTCCGAAATCACCACCAGGTCCGCATTTACGAGAGCCGATACACACCTTTCGCTATCTCCAGCTCTATACAAGACCGTATCATCGACAAATAATACCAAGTGTGTCAGAACATACTGAAGGTCATTAATTTAAACAAGAAAGAATAAGGGTCCCAACACAGATCCCTGAGGAACACCATGTCTGACCACACGAGAACGAGACTTTACACCCCTCAACTGAACATACTGTCACCGATTTCCAAGATAAGAAGACAAAAACCTCCCCACAATGCCCCTAAAGCCAAATCTTTCGAATTTCTGAATAAGTATATCATGTTCAACACAATCAAACGCTTTTGAAAGATCTAAAAATACTGCCATTAGAAATTTCTTCTCCTGAAATGCATTCAAAACATTCTCTACAATCTTCATAACGGCATGAGTCGTACTTCTATTCTTCCTAAATTCATATTGAAATGGGTAAAATAGATGAGATCCCTCGATAAATCTGCTAAACCTTTTATGAATCAGTTTTTCAAAAATTTTATTAAAATTTGGCAGGACCGAGATGGGTCTGTAATTATCGAGACACAACCTGTCACCCTTCTTGTAAATTGGGACCACACGTTCAATCTGAAGAGAGTCCGGATAACACCCCTCAAGAACTCACTTATTAAAAATATCAGCAAGTAAGGGCGAAATGAGCCCAGATACCTTCTTCAAGACCGAAATATTTACATCATCGATGGAACATGTCTTATTCTTTAGGCTCCTAATTAAGGCATCAACCTCATTCCCTGTTATTGGAACAAAATAAAAACTTCTCTCATACCCCTTTTATGCTAACAATTTTATGAATCAGTTTTTCAAAAATTTTATTAAAATTTGGCAGGACCGAGATGGGTCTGTAATTATCGAGACACAACCTGTCACCCTTCTTGTAAATTGGGACCACACGTTCAATCTGAAGAGAGTCCGGATAACACCCCTCAAGAACACGCTTATTAAAAATATCAGCAAGTAAGGGCGAAATGAGCCCAGATACCTTCTTCAAGACCGAAATATTTACATCATCGATGGAACATGTCTTATTCTTTAGGCTCCTAATTAAGGCATCAACCTCATTCCCTGTTATTGGAACAAAATAAAAACTTCTCTCATACCCCTTTTATGCTAACAATTTTATGAATCAGTTTTTCAAAAATTTTATTAAAATTTGGCAGGACCGAGATGGGTCTGTAATTATCGAGACACAACCTGTCACGCTTCTTGTATATTGGAACCACACTTTCAATCTGAAGAGAGTCCGGATAACACCCCTCAAGAACACGCTTATTAAAAATATCAGCAAGTAAGGGCGAAATGAGCCCAGATACCTTCTTCAAGACCGAAATATTTACATCATCGATGGAACATGTCTTATTCTTTAGGCTCCTAATTAAGGCATCAACCTCATTCCCTGTTATTGGAACAAAATAAAAACTTCTCTCATACCCCTTTTATGCTAACAATTTTATGAATCAGTTTTTCAAAAATTTTATTAAAATTTGGCAGGACCGAGATGGGTCTGTAATTATCGAGACACAACCTGTCACCCTTCTTGTAAATTGGGACCACACGTTCAATCTGAAGAGAGTCCGGATAACACCCCTCAAGAACACGCTTATTAAAAATATCAGCAAGTAAGGGCGAAATGAGCCCAGATACCTTCTTCAAGACCGAAATATTTACATCATCGATGGAACATGTCTTATTCTTTAGGCTCCTAATTAAGGCATCAACCTCATTCCCTGTTATTGGAACAAAATAAAAACTTCTCTCATACCCCTTTTATGCTAACAATTTTATGAATCAGTTTTTCAAAAATTTTATTAAAATTTGGCAGGACCGAGATGGGTCTGTAATTATCGAGACACAACCTGTCACCCTTCTTGTAAATTGGGACCACACTTTCAATCTGAAGAGAGTCCGGATAACACCCCTCAAGAGCAAACTTATTAAAAATATCAATAAGTAAGGGCGAAGTGAGTCTAGATTCCTTCTTCAAGATCGAAATATTTGGGTCATCGATGGAACATGTCTTATTCTTTAGGCTCCTAATTAAGGCATCAACCTCATTCCCTGTTATTGGAACAAAATAAAAACTTCTCTCATACCCCTTTTATGCTAACAATTTTATGAATCAGTTTTTCAAAAATTTTATTAAAATTTGGCAGGACCGAGATGGGTCTGTAATTATCGAGACACCCTCCCACTCTTTTTATATATTGGAATCACACGTGCAATCTTAAGAGAGTCCGAATAACAC
>JABUQX010140639.1:2500-5000 GCA_015478945.1 Trachelipus rathkii
CAATAATAAAAAAGGTTTGGTACTTCTATAGATAACTTTAATTAATTAAGTTTAATATCCTTAGAAAAATCATGTCAACTAAACCAAAATTGAAAACACCTCATGTATTTGAATATATTACTCACTCTGATGATAAAAATACTTTCATTTGTCAATATGAAATAGTTAACACAGTTGATGGGAAACAGTCAGTTCGATCATGCACAAAAGAGTCTACCTAACTACCAGTTACTCATGGGGTCACAATACATCTATTGGATCCTTTAAATTAATGAGACATTTAAAACGCTATCATCCAGACATTGCTGCAATTGTTAAAAAGAAAGGTGAAGCTAAAGGTAATCAGGATAAACCTTTAATTTCAAAAACTCAGACTAAAGTGGAAACTTTTTCAGTTGCCATAAACTTGTTCTGTCTATGTTAAGTGACAAATTCAAAATACAATTGGTTTTAATGGTTGTTAAAGATAGTGACCCATTAGTTTTCTTTGCATGACCAGGATTTAAAGCACTGTGTGGAGACATGGCTTAGAAACTGGAAGTCCCTTTAGACTGGAAAAATATTTGTAAAATAGTTCTAGAAGAAAAAAATAAACAAAAAATAAGCTTAAAAATTGCATAAAGGGACGCTTTGTGCATTTAAAAATGGATACTTACACATGAGCAAAGCTAAATTATTTTGTCAATAATTTTATATATGTGGACGAAGATAAAAACAATATTTCTAAAACGTTAGCAGTAAAAGAAAAAAATACTCAACATTTCAGCGAATATATTCAAGAATTTGTTACTGACATCTTAAAAGAATTCGAAATAACAAGAGACAAGTAATTAGCTTAGTTACGGATAACGCATCAAACATGATCAGTACGATTGAAAAATTAAATAAAGACAATGAGGGTGAGGAATGGGAAGCTGGTAAATGTGATACTGATTTTATTGAATGTCAAAACGAAGAAGTAATAATTGTTTTCAGAATGAACTTGATAAAACTATGAAAAGACTATGTTCCGATAACGTTAACATTGCACACATGAGATGTTGAGTTCATACTTTGCAGTTAGCAGTGCGTGATGGTCTCCAAAATACTCATAGAGCAAATCTTATAAGCAGGGCGAGACAAATAGCAAAAGCAGCACGTACCCCAAAATTAATGGAAGTTCTAAAGAATCAAGTTGCAAAAGTGGCAATCTTAGGTCAACAGACAAGATGGGGAAGTACATGTCTTATGCTCTAAAGGCTTCTGCAACTAAAAGATTATAGTAGTAGTATGATGGCTGCCGGTACTTCTGAACTTTCTCTCTCCGACTGTCAGTGGGAACAAATCGAAACACTCGAAGAATTTTTAAAACACCCATACTTTACAACAAAAAATATTCAATCAGAAGACTTGACTGCAGGAAAATTTTTATAGAGAACGGATTTTAGCAAATCACAAATAAATTCCATGAAAAGAAGGGAAAGAATGTTAACTGAAAATAAAATATTTTTGTCGACAATCTTTGTTTAGAATCTTTCCCAGAACTGAAGATCTGATATTTAAAGCTAGGAGTGTTCTTTGTGAACTAGGACTTAAAATGAATAACGCTATCGAACAGCAATCTGGGCCGGAGTCAGATAGTTCAGCAGTTTCAGGAATCCTCGCTTGTAGAATTTTGTCAGATGAAGATGAAGAAGTCAAATTTGCCAGATAATGGGAAAAATTGGAGCATGCAGAAAAGCGATTGAAAAACTAAAAAGACAATCTACTAGTAAAAGACATTCAACCTAAATATCTTCTAGAAAAATAAAAGGTAGAATTCCATGTCATTAGATGGAATAATGAAAATCGACCGGAAATCAAAGTTATCAGTTAAAGAGGCAATCAATTGCTATCCTAAAATTTTGCAAGATGCCGCTTGCACAATTACAGCTTTGCCTCCTATTCAAGTGAATGTTGAGAGCTTATTTTCTGCTTTAAAAATAATAAAATCGGATCTAAGGACATCGCTAAAGGGGGATTTTATTCATGGTTATATTTTTTAAGAACAATTGTTTTGAATAAATTTATATTAATATGGTCGCATTGTCCAAAGATATAACCATCTTTAAAGCCAGGAAGAAAGTTAGAATTTATATATATATATATACATATTATTATTATTACATATTATTATTATATATATATATATTATATTATTATTATTATTATTATATATATATATATTATTATATATATATACATATATATATTAATATTATTATTATTATTATTATTATTATATATATTACATACATACATACATACGGTACATATATAAATATATATATATATATTATATATATATATATATTATATATATATATATATTATTATTATTATTATTATATATATATATATATTATTATACATATATATATTATTATATTATATATTATTATATATTATTATTATATATATATATATATTATTACATATTATTATTAATAAAAATCTGTTTTGAATAAAATTATGTTATATA
>JABUQX010140639.1:7500-12500 GCA_015478945.1 Trachelipus rathkii
TCTCTCTCTCTCTCTCTCTATATATATATATATATATATATATATATATATATATATATATATATATATATATATATATATATATATATATATATATATATATATATATATATATATATATATATATATATATATATATATATATATATATATATATATATAAATATATATATATATATATAAAATAGTAGAATGAAGGCAACATCACATCCACGCATCCGCATCCGCACATTAAAGATCCGCATCCGCGCTTTGCCCTGCGGATGTTGCGCGGATCTTTGTTGTCGAGATTTGATAAAGAATTTTATAATAAAAATACTTAAAATTAATCTGAAAATGAAAATGAAAATGAAAATGAGTAGAAGGTAATTCAAAACCGTTTTGATATTCCATATCTTACTGTTATCAAAGAAGTTCCAACTCGCTGGAATGGTGCACTTCATATGATGGAAAAAATGGTATTACTCAAAAAACCTCTTGCTTTGTACGCCAGTTCGTATTCCAAAGCTAAGATTCTTACTAATGTGGAAAATGACATCATATCACACTGCATTAAGCTATTGAAACCATTTGAAGAAATTACCAAAAAATCAGCGGCTCTGCAGCTTGTATCAGATGGATTACCATTAATCTCAACGCTAAGGAAGCATTTTGAAACATCTTCAAATGAAAATGATGACGGTTTAAAAAGAATGAAAGATGTAATTAAACTAGGGCTAGAAAAACGCTTTGGTTCTGTGGAAATTAATGACCTTCATACTATTGCAACTTACTTAGATCCCCGTTATAAAGGCAAGTTTTTTTGTAACACAATATTAGAACAAGTTAAATCGTCACTTTGTGTTGCAGTTGAAAAACTTCAATCCGAACAGTTTATTAATTCGCCACCCATTTAAAGGATAAAAACGAAATCTACAGAACCATCACCTTCTACAAAAAATCAATAACAGATTCACTGGAAGAATTTCTACAGTCCAGTAGTGATCAAGAAACACACGCATTACCAAAAGATGTAGTGCAAATTGATTGAAAACTATCACCAAGAAAAACGGCTAGATACAAATGATGATCCTATCAGTTGGTGGAAAGTTAAGCAAAATGTTTTCCCAAGCCTGAGTAAACTTGAAAGGAAATACTTGGCCTGTCCCCCAACTAGTGTTCCAAGTGAAAGAGTATTTATCAATGCTGGGCTAAAATAAGATGAAAAGAGAAACAGACTCTCAACAGAAAAGGCAGAAAAATTGATGTTTCTCAAACACAACCTTCCAATATTTGAATTTCAATACTAGTGCAAAAAGTATATAATCCACTGTAAAATCTCTTTCATTAAGGGCGGAGGTTCGAGAAAGGGGTGCATTTAAGTTGGGTTCCCGTCCCACACCCTGGTAAAATAATTATCTTAATTACAATTTATATTTTAAAACAAAATATATTTATATATATATATATATATATATATATATATATATATATATATATATATATATATATATATATATATATATATATATATATATATATATATACCGTATATATATATATATATATATATATATATATATATATACCGTATCATATATATATGTATATATATATATATATATATATATATATGTATCACTCTATATATGTTTATGAAATGGACAAATGCCTGGACAAATGCCCATTTTATAAATGCCTGCCCACTGGGCATTTGCCCAGCGTACATCACTATATATATATATATATATATATATATATATATATATATATATATATATATATATATATATATATATATATATATATATAAATATAAGAAAAAGTACAGGTCCGGGGGTTCAACCTCAGAGGTGTTTTTGCTTGATGATCAAAATTTTTTCATTACCTTGGGATCTTAATAGTAATGTGGTAATAATAATAGTAATAATAATGTGAATAATAATAATAATAATAATAATAATAATAATAATAATAATAATAATAATAATAATAATAATAATAATAATAATAATAATAATAATAATAATAATAATAATAATAATAATTAATAATGAAAATGAAAAGTATTTATTAATGGAAATGAGGAGACATATTTGTGGTCCGTAACGATTTCTTAGGTCAAGTGGCTGTTCCTCATACATGTATAAAATATTTAGACCAGGGACTTAAATGTAAGGTTTCCAAGTTTGCAGATGATTGCAAATTGGCTACCTCAGTAAGGAATAATGATGAATGTATAAAGATTTAAAAGATAAGGAAGGAGCTGTAATCGTTGATGGGATGAGCAGGTTCATTCCTTCTTCAGCTAAATCCTTCTTTCCTCATTCATTCCTTCTAAAACTAAATCTTTCTTTCCTCATAATCCATGGTTCGATGTGCTTGTTCTCTGGCCATTCAGGCTAGAGACAGTGCCTATCGGGGGTGGAAAAATTCTCGTTCTCCTATCACTCTCGCTAATTTTCATTCAGCTAGAAATCGTTGCAGGGATACTCTTCGACGAGCAAGCGGGCTTTCATCAAAGGAAAGTGCGCTAACCTCCTTGGTTCTCTTACTGACAAATCTTTCATCTCTAGCAACTTCTGTAAATCTGCCTTTCCTCCTCTTATTCGATCTGATCATTGTGTTGCTAATTCTCCAACTGAAAAGGAAGGCTAATCTCTTCGGCCCTCGCTCAACTATATTCTCTATGTCTCAATACTATCACTTTCCCTCAGTGTTGGATGAACATGTCCAACCTATTCCGAAAAAAGGAAGCCGCTCTGATCCTTCTAACTATCGCCCTGTAGCTCTCACTTGTATTCTATCTAAGATCTTTGAAACCCTTCTTAACTCACTTCTTAGATCATCTGGAACCTCATTCCCTTCTTTCCGATCTCGTTGCGATTACTGGCGATACTCTATTCCCTATCTAACCGATTTATGGTTTCGCTCTTAGGAACTACGGTGAGACTTGCGTGGTGGTGCTCGACCATATCCAAAACATTTGACCGAGTATGGCACGCGTCACTGCTCTAAAGCTCCCTCCTTTGGGTTTCCTCCTTCTCTTTGCTTACTTATGTCTAGCTTTCTTTCAAATCGCTCAATATCGGCTGTTGTTGATGGGGCGACTTCTTCTTCTTTTTCTGTCAATAGTGGTGTTCCTCAGGGTTCTGTCTTATCTCCTACTTTATTCCTGCACTTCATTGTGGTCTTCTACCCTGCCTTAACTCTATCCGCATTCCGATGGTACGACCCTTCATTCTTTAACTCATATCAATTCTACTGCTCCTTTTTTTACTTCTAGAATTGCCTCTCGTCTTAATCTTTCCGATTTTATTCTCGCTGATGGATAGAAATAACTTTGGAAATTCAATTCTTTAAAACCAACTTCTACAAATCTCCTTCTCAAAACACCTTCTAAGTTTCCTATCTCTTTCGACGGTTCTCTCGTCTCTCCCTGCTGACAATATATAAACATCCTTGGCCTTTAACATAAACAAAAAAAATGTCTTTGAAACCTCCACATCGCAACGGTTGCTAGGGCGGCTTCAAGAACTGGAAGTTCTGTTTAGACTGTGAGACTTTTTCCTCCTTTTCTCAGTTGCTCAGCTATACAAAGGGTCCCATCCGCCCATGTATGGAGTACTTCTCTCATATCTGGAGAGGGGGCTCTGCTTTCACCCAGCTTCTTTCCCGGCAGGGTCGAGGAGGCCAAAAGGCTTATAAACTGTTCTGTACTTTCCAGTTCACTTGACCCTCTATCTTTGCGGTGCGATGTTGGTGCTTTATCTCTATCCTATAGGTACCGCAGCGGCAAGGTGCTCGAGGAACTTATCACTCGCGTACCACCACCTTTACGACTCCTTCGTAGCACAAGGGGTGTTGTATCTGCGCACGAGTATTGTGTTGACATTGGTAACTCCAGGCTAGTTTGCTGTGGTGCTTCCTTCTTTCCAGCCACACCTCTGTTCTGTGGAATTCTCTTCCATCTTCTGTATTTCCTGCTGAATTTAATCTCCTCACTTTAAAGCCTGCGTCTGTGCTCATATGCGTAATTTGCGCTAGAGGGTGAACTTTTGAGAGTACTACACCCCATCTTGAATGGGAGAACTCTGCCCAAGTGGGTGGGTAGTGACAACTGTAAAAAAATCTTGAATGGGCAGATATGTGGCAAATGAACTGAATCTCCTATTCCTCCCATCCAAAACATCATTCAGATTATCCCAGAAAATCGTACTCTCTTCAACATTACCCTCAGATGAATCATATGTCGCAACCACACAAATTTTGACCTTTTCAAACTTAAATTTAACCTTTAGACTTCTAGTACTCACACACACAAAATCTACCATAGCTCTCTACCACAATTCACTCATCAGAATTGCAAATCCTTCTATCCCCTCTCATTCCTTTCCACAGCAACACAAACACATTTCACACCACACCACTCATTTTCACCGTTTCCTTTCATCTTTGTTTCAGTCACAGAGAGTAAATCAAATTTGCCCTTTCTAAATACATCCATCACCTCTCTCCTCATCTCATCAACATTTATTCGTCTGACATTTCATATACAGATACGATTCATACATTTTCGCCAAAGGATAGAAGGGCGCTTCTCCTAGGCATGCATTAGCATTCCTGGCAAAGATAAGTGGTAGTAGGCCCAGCCAGCCTAGCTACCACCTTCCCTTTATAGTCCCCTTCTACGACACACAGGACATACGGTGTGGGCAATTTTTTCTCCCTACACGTATGGATATAAGGGATAGGGATAGGGATGTCTGTAAGATGTTGTCTAGAAGGGGTGTGTGGATTAAAAGTATGTGTATATGATATGTTGTCTGGAGGATGAGTGTGGATATGAACGAATAACAGAAAGGCGAACCATTAGGCACTGGAATGTCATAAATACCATAAGCAAAATATATATATATATATATATATATATATATATATATATATATATATATATATATATATATATATATATATATATATATATATATATATATATATATATATATATATATATATAT
>JABUQX010140640.1:0-2500 GCA_015478945.1 Trachelipus rathkii
CTATTCCATTCCATTCCTCCATTCCTTCATTCCATTCCATCCACTCTGATTCCTCTCTCTTTCCCTCTCCTCTCTCTCTCTCTCTTCCTCTCATATATATATATATATATATATATATATATATATATATATATATATATGGCATCGTGAGAACTAGTTGCAAAGGGTGTAAAACTCAAAGTAGTGCTTGAGATCTATAGCATTGTAACTCCTGCAGTATATTAGTTTGTCTTACTATGATTTTAATGGCAGGAATGTTGATTTTCATAACATTTTGTGAACAATCACTTTTTATTAGAAGCTGTGTGAGATACGTGAAAAGGTGAAACTCGAAGGAAAGCATTTTATTGTTCATAGTTGCTAGATAACCAATGAGCAGTTAAACTTAAAAATGAGGTATTTACAGTATTAGCTGTCCATCCATCGCTTGTAAAAGACAAGTATTCCGCTGCATAAATCTGATCGTGTATTTTATTTCTCACACATTCATATATATTTTTCACAAATAGTTTTTTTTATATATTTTCTTGAAGGAATTACATAGTTTGGGCACACATGATTTATCAGTCTTATGAAACCAATGTCTTCAATTGAAAATGGTTGCAAATCCACTGCGATCATTTCTCCAATAAGTCTGTAAATCTTCTTGGATTTAGAGTCATTTATATGCCATATTTTGGTTTTATTAAGAGTGTCAATCAAAGTTGGTTGCTTAGAACATTACAACTCAGTTTCTCCTTTTCTTCATAAAATCTTTCTATCCACCATCTTTCCTTCCTTCATCCTTCCCTCTTCTTCCATTCCTTCCATTCCAATCTTCCATTCCTTCGTTGTCCATATTTCCTTCCATTGTCCATTACTCCACCTGTTCTCATGTATATTGAATTTAATTATAGAAAATTCATTTTCTAATATTTCATTTATATATTTAAATCTTTAATAACTCCCTTTCTATATTTATATAAATATTTATATATATATATATATATATATATATATATATATATATATATATATATATATATATATATATATATATATATATATATATATATATATAATATATATATATATTCAAGTTTGCTTGAAAAATAATAAAAATGATGAAAGTTTTGGCCAAAGATTCCAAACTTGCAATACCATTAATATTTTAATTTAAAAGTACAAAATATGCACTCCAAGTAACTGAGAAGCTAAAGTTGATTGAAGTTCAAATTCTGTACTTTGCTTTTATTTTCTCAATTTTAAATTTTGCTGCAACCCTAGGAAGTGTACCTAAAGTGAAAAAAATGGATAAGAAGGCTGTATGTGTATGCCAAGTGATATTTGAGAGGAACAATAGGTAACGTTAATGGCCTATCTGCCTAAAGTCGGACAACGAATCATTTGTGAAGTGCTAAAATATTCTTGTGTAACCAAAATATTAGAACATAATATATTAATTACATGTGTATGTTCAATGGCTCAATTTATTACAAATTACAAGGGCAAATATATGTCACTGCTCACTTACGAATTCACGGTTTATAATTATCAAAACATATCAAAGAACATGACTAACGAAACATTGCCAAAATGACTCCATCACCATGACTGTCAGAAAGTAACATGATATCTTAGGCTCTACGTAAAGATGCGCCGATCCAATCCAGTTTTCTTTAATTAAATAGAATTAAGGAAGAACTAAAAGTAAAATCAATATGGCAGACTTAGCAACATTGAAATGTCATAAAGATCGAATAAAAATTATTTTCCGATTGTATACCAAAGAATCGATCAAAGAATCGATTTCAAGTTGAAACAACGATTCTTCCGATTCCCGAAAACAACCGATTCTTCCGATTCGATACCGATTCCGATTAATCGTTTCCATCACTAATTATTATTTATTGTGTGTGTTATTTATATTATTATTTATATTATTATTATTATTATTATTATTATTATGAGTTATTGTATTGTTATTATTATTATTATTATTATTGTTATTATTGTTATTATTGTCATTGTTATTGTTATTATTATTGTTATTGTTTCTTTGTTTGTTTGTTTATGTTGTTGTTAACATGTATGTGTATTATGTATGTATGTAATATGTAATATGTATGTGTATGTATGTATATATATGTATGTATGTGTGTATGTATATATATGTATGTGTATATATGTGTATTAATAATAATATAATAATGTAATAATAATATATATATATGTATATGTGTAATATGTATATGTATATGTAATATGTAATATATATATATATATATATATATATATATATATATATATATATATATATATATATATATATATATATATATTTATATATTTATATATTTTAAGACCAAAACCAAAAAAAAAATTCTTCCAAAGATGATTTTTTAATACACTGTTTATTTACATTAAATTTATATCAATAAGTTAATATTAAATTAAAAGGAAAAAGCTAAGATTTAGTTCTAGCTTTCGCATCCGTTGGCGGTATGCATCCTCAGGAACT
>JABUQX010140640.1:7500-10729 GCA_015478945.1 Trachelipus rathkii
TAATATATATATATATATATATATATGTATAATAATAATATATATGTAATATATATAATATAATAATAATAATAATATTAATAATAATAATAATAATAACGGTTTATGTTTTTACGCTGCTCACAATTAAATTTATATATTTAAAAATAAAACAACTAATAATAATAATAGCATAATAATATATCTTTGCTATATAATATATGAAATAATAACCAATAATATATGTATATAACAATTAATATATATTTATATATATATATATTAAATATATATATATATATATATATATATATATATATATATATATATATATTTATATATTATATATATATATATACTCATATAAAAAAGAAAAAACAACAATATAATATATATTTATATATATATATATATATATATATATATATATATATATATATATATATATATATATATATATATATATATCTATATATATATAAATAGATATATATATATATATATATATATATATATATATATATATATATAATATAATATATATATATATATATATATATATATATATATATATATATATATATATATATATATATATAGGAGAATACATGATTTAAAAAATATTTTATTACTAGGCTGTCATGACGTATACGTGACTGTATATATATATATATATATATATATATATATAATAAATATATATATATATATATATATATATATATATATATATATATATATATAATAACTATATAACTGCTGCTATATATATAACTATGCTATAACAACTATATATATATATATCAGCGAAGAATACATGATTTAAGAAATATTTTTTATTACTATGCTGACATGACGTAGACATTGATATTTATATATATATGTATGTAGTAATAATAATAATAATAATATAATATATATAATAGCTAATATTAATAATATGTAGTAATATATGTATATATAACATATTATGTAATAATATGTATATATAATAATATGTATGTATAATATATACAATAATAATAATAATATGTAATAATAGCCAATAACAACTAATATATATAATAATACAATACAATATATAATCTGGTTTATAGATAATGGATGAAAATGTGTAATATGTAATAATAATAATAATAATATAATAATATATATATATATATATATATATAATAATCTTCGTATATCTTTTTCGCTTTTATAGAAATCGGCGGTAAATCCACCTATATATATATATATTTCAGCCTTTAAGCTACACCTACGTCATTATTATTATTATTATTAACACTGGTATTATTATTATTATTATTATTATTATTATTATTATTATTATTATTATTATTATTATTATTATTATTATTATTATTATTATTATTATTATTATTATTATTATTATTATTATTATTATTGTTATTATTATTATTATTATTATTATTATTATTATTATTATTATTATTATTATTATTATTATTATTATTATTATTATTATTATTATTATTATTTTCATTTAATACTTGTAGAATAACACTTGACACTTCGACGTAGTTTTGAAGCCCTTTAATGGCTGGCCCGGTCACATAAGAGAAAATCTCAGTAGCTGTGATGTTCAACTTGTGATTTCTGTATCTCACTAGCTCCATCTCGGCATTCCAGAGAGTTGTAAACTGATCTATGTCGATAGCTTCAATCATCGAAGCTACGTTCTCGGGGTTGAACAGGAAGTTCTCTAAGAATGCATCATGTAAAATACGATGGGCGGTGTTTAACCCTAGAATGGGTTCGTCAATTTTTTTGGACATGTACGGGTTCGTTGGGGTAAAAATGACCCACCTAATAAATCTTCGTTTAGGGTAGACCAAGGTCATATTTTTATGCGAATTATATTATTTTTTGAAAATTTAGCCAATTTCCTATAAAATTAAAACTCAAGTTTGAAGTTTAACATGTGCTGAATAAAAAAAAACTGCGATATAAAAATTTTACTTAAAAAATATACATTTACTCTTTAAAAATTTTAAAAAAATTGTAACCTTTAATTTTTTTCTCTTTTCTAAACATTACTCATATCCTTATACATTGAATTTTGATATGCTGCAATTCCCATCCCAATAGGTTGCTTAGAAACCTGTTAGGTAGGTAATTGAAATTACGCCTTTTTTCAAACCCCTTATTTTGGTCATATTTTATATATATATGTGGGTCAAAATGACCCACCTCTTAAATCTTCGTTTAGCAAAAACCAAGGTCATTTTTTCATGCCAATTATGTAATTTTTTGAAAATTTAGCCAATTTCCTATAAAATTAAAACTATAACTTGACTATATACCTATAGCTATAACATAACATTTCATCATCATTCAAAGGTGTTGCATACCTTTGCTTAGCCATACCTTTTTTTTTTACTATATAATAGAAAAGCTGTAGAAAGAAAAAACTTTAGAGTACAAAAAAATACACACACTATAATATATATATATATATATATATATATATATATATATATATATATATATATATATATATATATATATATATAATATATATATATTCAAATATATAGATGAAAGAAAATATGAATTAGGGAAGCTGCACGTACCACTACCCCGCTTAAGCGGGAATAAGTGTTTGTATAATAATAAAAAAAATACAAAAAATAATATATATATATATATATATATATATATATATATATATTATATTTATATATTCACTAAAACAGTTTGAATGTCACCATTATTATTATTATAAAATAGTATATATATATATATATAATAATAATATATATAATAATAATAATAATAATAATAATATATATATAATAATATATATAATATGTAATAATAATAATATATATGTATATATGTATAATAATATAATAATAATAATAATAATAATATAATAATATATATATATAATAATAATAATAATAATATAATAATAATATATATATATATATATATATGTAATAATAATATATATATATGTATATGGAAATAATAATAATAATATATATAATAATAATGACAATAATAATAATAACTAATGTATATATATAATAATAATATAATAATATAATAATAATAATAATATAATAATAATATGTATATAACATAACAATAATAATATGTAATATGTATATATAATATATATATAATAATAACAATAATATTAATAATAATAATAATAATAATAATAATATAATATAATAATAATAATAATAATAATAATAATAATAATAATAATAATAAT
>JABUQX010140641.1:0-5000 GCA_015478945.1 Trachelipus rathkii
CTCGTTGTCATCGTTCCAGTTCACCCTGGATTCGGGTCGTTTAATGGATTTCCGCGTTATCGATGGAAACGCCGTTACCAGGTCTTGCTCCACTCCATATGCTCAAAAAAAAAAAAATAATAATAATAATAATAATAATAATAATGTGTGTGTGTGTGTCTCTCCTGCTCTCTCTCTCTCTCTCTCACTATATATATATATATATATATATATATATATATATATATATATATATATATATATATATATATATATATATATATATATATATATATATATATATATATATATATATATATATATATATATATACTTTTTTTTATGATTTACGAGAGTTATCTCGTTCAAAATTAATAAAAACAGAAGAAAACTACTAATTGCAGAGTCTACAAATATTAAAATATTTAGGTTGATCAATCAATCACCTATTTAATACTGAATATACCTTTAACAGAATTTGAACATATCTTTTATAACTTTAAACTAAATATCATAAAATTTTTTATATTTTTTCTGAACATAAATTAAATTGTGACTTATCAAATACTATCTAATTTAGTTTTAAATGTAATCTGGTATTTTGGCAATCTTATTAGGCTCTATTCAAATTAAATAATGTTAATAAAATACCATAATAATATTAGTGTAAGAACGTAAATTCTAGGTACTAAATGTAGGTTCAAGTTTGATTTGAACAAGTAAAATTCCTGTTAAAAAAAAGAAAACTAAAAATATAAGAATAACCCCTATTAAATAACGCTTTTAACCTATTATTAATGCGTTTAATGTCAAAACGGAGGTGGCTAAAAAAAAATTGAATATATATATATATATATATATATATATATATATATATATATATATATATATATATATATATATATATATATATATATATATATATATATATATATATATATATATATGTATATATATATATATATATATATATATATATATATATATATATATGTATATATATATATATATATATATATATATATATATATATATATATATATATATATATATATATATATATATATATATATATATATATATATATATATATATAAATAATTTGATTTAAAAAAAAATTCTATATTGGTTAGGATTTCTTGTAGTATGTAGAATCATACTTTTTAATGTCATTATTAATTGTTATTTTATTTTGAAATCATTTAAAATTTATACAAACTTTTATTGTTTATAAAAATCTATAAGAATTTTCTGAAATTTATTTATTGTTACGAAAAATTTGATTACACCAGTAAATCAGTAACTATTTAAAATATTTTTATATATATTATTAGCTCTATGTAAATTAAATAATGTTAATAAAATACCTATTAATAATATTGTAATCAGAGTTTAAAATCCTAAATCTTTTCGTCGATTTTAATGAAACTTGCCTGAAATGTCATATATATGTTTTAATTAAAAAAATCGGTAAGAAAAACACCATCTCACTAAAAAAAAAACTGCAATCATGATAAATTTGTCAAAATACGACTTTCTATTTTTTTGGTGAAAGAAATGTTCTTATTTATATAATATTTAAAAAATAGTTAATAAAAACCAACGGAACTCTTGATACAAATGCATGGCATACTATTTTCTACCGGGTTCCACCCCATTCTGTTCGACCCGTGATTGGTGGTTATATACGATATTGCTTCAACTCCATGATAATCTTATATATAAATAAAAGAAGCATTTGCCAATAATATTAATATTAAATATTGTAAATATGCAATTTGAGACTCTATAACTTTTTCAGGCTCACTTTTCGAGTCCTTTTTTACATTTTATTTTCTTCAGCTCTTTTTAAACAGTTAATGTAAGAGTGTTTTTGATTTGGCAAGCCGTTCTATTCCATCGATCGATTTCATTCGATTACTCCATTCCTCTCTCTCTCTCTCCTCTCTCTCCTCCTCCTCCTCTCTTTCTTTCTTCCTGCTCTGTCTCTGTCTGCCTGCCTGCATATATATATATATCACTATATATATATATATATATATATATATATTTTTATATTTTTAAATTGATATAAAATATATATATATATATATATATATATATATATATATATATATATATATATATATATCCATATATATATATATATATATATATACTCATATATATATATATATATGCATATATAATATCTCATATATATATATATATGTATATAATACCAATCTCCTGTATATAGATGCATGCATCTGTCAGTTGTTCTGCACGAAACTTCTCCAACGTCTTCTGTCCATCCACATCTCAGACGCCTCCACATCCTGGATGTTCCTTTCTCTCTTCATCATTGCCACGCTCACGTTGTCGCTCCATCTAACTTTAGGTCTTCCCACACTTCTTCTCCCCTCCGATATCCATTCCAGATATTTCCACGCTTCTCACGCCTAAATCCGCCCTAATCTCCTCATTTCTCCTCCTGTCTCTTCTTGTCACTCCTCTGATCAGTCGTAACACACGCATCTCGCACGCCTCCAACTTGCTCTTTGCTCTCGTATTAAGAGCCCATGCTTCATGCCCATACATCAGAATTGATCTCATTATACTTGTGTACATCACCACATCATTGCTACTGTCCTATTAAATTTCCCAATTCTCTTGTTTAATTCAAGCATTGTGTCGTTTTCCTCACCATAGTGCACCCCCAAATATTTAAACTGGTCCGTTTGTCTCAGCCCTTCTCCACTCAAACTCACCTCCAGGACATCTCCACCACCTCTGATCAACATCACCTGTCTTCCCTCAGTTTATCCTCCTCTCCTCCAACTCCTCTTCCCAAACCTCCAGAAAATTTTGCAGTCTCTCTTGATTTTGTGCAAACAACACCAAGTCATCCGCGTATCCAAACATCTCATTCTCCACTCTGTTCCGCACCGATCTCCCGCAACTGTCCATGTATATAATGAACAGAATTGGAGACAGCACGCTCCCTTGCTTCACCCCCGTTGTGACATCAAACCATTTTCCCTCACCGGACATAGTCTTTACTCTGCACTTACTGTCTACATAAGTGCTTTTTATTGCTTTTAACAATTTCTCAGGTATTCCATACTCTATTCTTCTCAGTTCCCTCCACAATAACTCCCTTGGCACTCTATCAAAAGCCTTTTCTAGGTCTACAAAAGCTGCATATGTTTTTCTATTAAATTCCCAATTCTTTTCACTTATCATCTTCAAAGCAAACACCAGATCTATAGTCGATCTCCCCGGTCTGAAACCATGTTGCCACTCTTCTAGCTTATCTTCCACCACCTCTCTCAGTCTTCTCTCTAATATCCTTTCATAGGTCTTCGCAGGATGTGACATTAATGCAATCCCTCTATAGTTTCCACATTCCGTTTTATCACCTTTTTTATATATGGGGCAGATTGTTGCCCTACTCCATTCACCAGGCACCACCAAAATACTATAGTACTAACTATTCCATCTTCTCCAGCCGCCTTTCCACTCTTCATACCTCTCAACGCCAACATCATCTCCTCCTCCGTGATCGACCACTCCTCCTCTCCCCTAGGCCCCATCAAATCAGGCTCTCGCAGTCTCTCCTCCGCTAAGCCCTCCACATTGTACAAATCCTCGAAGAATCTCCTCCACCTCTCGTCAATCTCCCTTTGGTTTACTATTAGGACTCCATTTTCGTCCTTTATAGCTCGTGCCATTGGTGTTGAGCTTTTCCTGTAATTCTTTGCTATATTAAAAACCAGCTTTCTTACGCCTGTCACATCTTCTTCCAACTCGTTTCCGATTTTTCCCAGGTGGTTTCCTTTTCCATCCTTTTCACTCTATCAGACTCTCGCCGAGCCTCTACATATTCTCTTCTCTCCAACTCACCTCTCGTTTTTATCCATTTCCTAAAACATCTCATCTTCCCTTGTACAGCAGTTTTAACACGTTCCGTCCACCATGGTGTTTTCTTCTTTTTTGTTCCTCCCACCATTTTTATTCCCATCGTCTCTTCTGCGCTCTTTAGCACCGCTCCCTTAAAGGTGTTCCAGCACTCCTCAACACTTTGTCCCTCCTCTTCTGCTGTCATATTGTTTCTTATTTGCCGCTGATAGTTCTCTCTACATCCTGCCTCTTTGATCTTTTCTATTTGCACTCTCTTTCTCATCTTTCTTGGATGCAAAGTAGGTTTCTTTAATATCATCTTCCCCAACACCATACGATGGTCTGCATCTCCAGACACGGATGGTACACTCTTTACATCTCTAAACATCTCCTTTTTATTAGTCAGTATCAGGTCTATCATGGATTTCTCCACATAGTCAACCCTTTCTCTGCTCCATCTATACCATGTCCACTTATGACTTTCTCTATGTTTATAACAGGTGTTCATAACCGTCAATCCATTCTGCAAGCAGAAATCTATCACTCTCTCTCCGGCTCTATTTCTTTCGCCAACGCTGAAGGCTCCTATGACACTCTCCACACCTCTTCTCTGTGTTCCAACATGTCCATTCAAATCTCCCATTATCACTATTCTTTCCGCATATGGCGACCTATTTTTAATTTCCTGCAGGCAGGGGGTGCAGGGGGGGCACTTGCCCCCCCTAAATCTTGGTGAAATAAAAAACTGAACCTTATTTGCCAGACTGACGTTTTAAGGGTTTATTAGTAGAAAAGCTGAAAAAAAGATATATCAATCGATAGATAATGAAATAGTAATTACTAATTACTAACGTATTATAAACATATTTTTTCTAAAGTTTTAATGTTTTCGTTTTCACATTGGCTTGAAGTCAACTAGCTGTGTGGTTTTATACAGCTAGCTTCTTCTGACAGTATTCTCCGCTAGAACTCTCAGTATGTCGATAGCATTTGGCGGCTGCCAAAACAGATATATATATATATATATATATATATATATATATATATATATATATATATATATATATATAATGCTGGTGTGTGTGTGGCATATATATATATATATATATATATATATATATATATACTATATATATATA
>JABUQX010140641.1:15000-16489 GCA_015478945.1 Trachelipus rathkii
AATAGAATAAGGGCTAGTTTTCATTTAGAAGCGGATTTTTTTCTGAATTTCTTGCATTTAAAGCCAGCATATAAAATTTACTATTATAAAATATTTATAATATTTAATATTATGTTATTTTCATCCCACCAAAGTATACATGCCGTAATTATTTTTTTACTTTACGTACGTACGCATTCATTGCATGCTTTGCATTCATGGAGAAAACGCTACTATATATATATATATATATATATATATATGCTATATATATATGCTATATATATATATATATATATATATATATATATATATATATAATTTAAATTATAGAGCTCTATTTCCAACAATCTATACATCTCATGACATTTTATATATATATATATATATATATATATATATATATATATATATATATATATATATATATATATATATATATATATATATATATATATATATAACTATATATATATATATATATATATATATATATATATATATAAATGTATATATATATATATATATTAAATTAAAGGCTCTATTTCAGCGGCCTCAAACCGCTGTAGATATTAAAATGTTTTTGATAACCACTTCAAAATAAATAAAGGAAAATCTTAAGAAAAATAACTAAACGAGATAAAGTTTACGTTTCGAGACTTATATCCTTGGTCTCCTCATCAGAACTAAAATTTTTTACAAATTATTAAAACAAAATATAAAAAAATATTGAAAATAAAAAATAAAAAATATAAATTCAAGCAAAAAGACAGAGTGGCGTCACATTCTTAATCCTTTTTATCTTATCAAAAAATTAATTATTTCAAAAGCAAGTCCTTAATATGATCTGATATAAATCTTTTGGTGATTGGATCAAAATTGAAAAATCCTTCTGATATGTTAAAATTACTTTTTGTAGAAATGAAAAAGGACTCAATCAATTGATTTAAGTTTTTATCTTTGGAACGAAACAAAAATTCTGCACCATTCCAATTAATAACATGATCTTCTTGTGATAAATGTCTAAATACAGCACTACTTGCATTGCCTCTCCTGACTTCACCCATATGTTGGTCAATTCTTGTTTTTAAGGTCTTTAAAGTTTCCCCAAAATATAAATCATTGCACATATAACAAGGAATGTTGTAAACACCTCCCATGGCTTCTCGTTTTGTGGTATTATTAGAAATTAGGATTCTTGAAAGTGTATCAGGAAAACTGAAAATTAAATTAATATTAAATAAATGTTTAAACATAAATTTAAGTTCAAGAAGTTGGGGTGAAAAAGGAATAACTTTAACATTTTCCATGTCAAAAGGAGAACAATTTCTTAGTCCTAGAAAATTAGAATAGGCATGTTTATATTTACGTTTAATTAAAAATAGGGGATATGCCAGTTTCTGAAAAGTTTGAAAAATAAATTCAGTTTCTTGTTGGAGAAATTGTGGATCACAATAATGGAAAGCTCTTAGAAACATATTATAGATAATATTATTTTTAATATTTTTAA
>JABUQX010140642.1:0-2500 GCA_015478945.1 Trachelipus rathkii
ATATATATATATATATATATATATATTAGATGTCAACGCTATTACTATTTACCAATACCAATGCAATTAACTCATTCATCATAAAATAAAAGTGGATATTCCCTGTAATAATTTTATAATAAGCATTATAGTAATAACAATATGTAAAAATCGCAGTTCAATATAGTACTTATAAGTCAATACTTTTTTGTGTCACATATGCAAATATGAGCGTCTAATAATTTATTCCTTATGACCATATATACACGTATGTTTGTGTGTGTGTGTATGTGTGTAGGTGTGTGTGTGTGCATGTATGAAATACGTTTTAATGAACAGAGTGTGCACATAAGCCCACATATCTCTATATTTTTATTTGTGTGTGTGTGTGTGTGTTGTGTGTGTGTGTGTGTGTGTATGTGTATGTGTGTGTGTTTGTGTGTGTGTGTGAGATCCTACTAGTAATAATATTTTTGTGTGTGTGTGTGTGTGTGTGTGTGTGTGTGTGTGTGTGTGTGTGTGTGTGTGTGTATGTGTGTGTGTGTGTGTGTGTGTGTGTGTGTGTGTGTGTGTGTGTATATATATATATATGGTTACAGGAGTTCTCCTGAATATGCGCATCCTGTGACTGGGAGCCCAAGGATGGCGGGATCACAACAACATTTTGAGTGGGACATAAATGATACCAATATTCCAAAGGTAACTATTATTATTATTATTATTATTATTATTATTATTATTATTATTTATAATTATAATTATTATTATTTATAATTATTTATTATTATTATTATTATTATCGTATTATTATTATTATTATTATTATTATTATTATTATTATTATTATTATTATTATTATTATTATTATTATTATTATTATTATTATTATTATTATTATTATGCTGATGAAGTGTGTAGTACTGACAGTTATGAGTCTTTAGTTCAGAAATTTACTGAACTCACACTCTCTCTCTCTCTCTCTCTCTCTCTCTCTCTCTCTCTCACACACACACACACACACACACACACACACACACACACACACACACACACACACACACACACACACACACACAAATTTATGTATATTCTATATATATATGTATATATGTATATATATGTATATATGTATGTTATGTAATGCTCATGTATGTATATATACTTCATATATATGTATATATGTATATGTGTGTGTATTATATGTATATATGTGTATGTATATGTATATATGTATATGTCTGTGTCTTATTTATTAATATGTGTCTGTTACGTGTGTATGTATGTGTATGAATATGTATTATGTGTATGTGTATGTATATGTGTGTGTGTGTGTGTGACAGATCAGTCAGTCAGTATATATATATATATATATATATATATATATATATATATATATATATATATATATAATATTAACTCCATTAGGTTACAGAGTATGACTCATTTTGTGACTGGGCAGACGGGCATTGTCGCTTTGTACACCAATAATCACAATGTGAACATTCTAAAAAAGTCTTGCCTTGGTGTCATTGTCTGCAGTCTCAGGTGTACAATGGAAAGGGGAATGAAGGTGCATATGAGCATGCCCATATCTACACATGTTAAATATTACTTTTGATTGGTATAAATACCCATAGATCAGGTTTTACCGTTGGTCATGTTCATCTTGCAGGTTCATTTGCGCCCGGCGATTTGTGACAAAGCTCGGAAGAAACAGCAAGGAAAACCTTGTCCCAATAAAGCATGTTCGGGCAAACTCGAAACATTGGCGTGTCGAGGGCATTGCGGGTATCCAGTGACGCATTTCTGGAGGCACACCGAATATGCTGTCTTCTTTCAAGTAAGAAAATATGTTTCTTTTTTCTTTTTATTTTTCTTTTTTTTTATTGTTATTTTTTTTTTTTTTATTTTTATTTTGGTGATAGTAGAGCAGAGGGGTGTCACCCCCGATTTTTATAAAAATCATAGGATATACTCTAAAAATAATAATGAAGAATGAGTGAAAACGAAAGTGATCAGTCTCCTTCAAAAAAAAAAGCAACTACGACAAATAGGGAAAACAAAGTGAAACAGATTTTCTATATATATATATATATATATATATATATATATATATATATATATATATATATATATATATATATATATATATATATATATATATACTATATATATATATATATATATATATATATATATATATATATATATATATATATATATATATATATATATATATATATATATATATATATACTATATATATATATATATATATATATCCTACTATTTTCATATATATATATATATATATATATATATATATATATAAAATCACAGAATATACTCTAAAAAAATAATAATGAAGCTTAACAAAAATGAAAATGATTTATAGTCTTTAGGAAGAAAAGTTACAACCTCTCAAAGTTTAAAATTTTCCCATAGGCTTTCTTATAAAAAAAATTAGCAGGCCTCGTGTTCGTTTAAGGACCATCCTAGTTAAGGTTATGATGAGATTTGT
>JABUQX010140642.1:15000-18279 GCA_015478945.1 Trachelipus rathkii
TACATAAATATATATATATATATATATATATATATATATATATATATATATATATATATATATATATATATATATATATATATATTTAATTTATATATATATATGTGGAGAGAGAGAGAGGAGAGAGAGAGAGAGAGATTACAGTTATAAGGTTAATGCAGAGACTGTGTAACAAAAATTCTGGCTGTTGACTCCAACTGGCTCTTATTTCCATCATTTAAATTTTCGTCTCAAACTCCACGTCTCCAATTCCACCATTTTAAAAAAATGCAAGACGGCTGCTCCGTCTCCGTCTCCGTCTCCATCATTGTAGACACTCTGATATAAATGTGATTTTTAAATAATTATTTAAAATATTTCGAACTTTTGAATCATGTCCATCACCACTGAAATTCATTGTTAGTATCATATACTAGCAATATGTTAAAAAAAAACAAAAAAAAAATCAAAACTGACGGAGTCTTAAAACATAACAGGGCCTATATATATATATATATATATATATATATATATATATATATATATATATATATATATATATATATATATATATATATATATATATATATATATATATATATATCAGTGGCGTATCTAGTATTTTTTTTTTGGGGGGGGGCCAGACAAAAATAGTTTCTTTTATATATATATATATATATATATATATATATATATATATATATATATATATATATATATATATATATATATACTATATATATATATATATATATATAGTATATATATATATATATATATATATATATATATATATATATATATATATATATATATATATATATATATATATATATATATATATATATATAAATAATTTAACCGTAAGACTTTATGTTATGAACCGTTACGATGCTTTAAAAATGGTTGAATCTGAAGAATATCTTCGGGGGAGCCTCTTGCCCTTACAATACATAAAAATATATATATATATATATATATATATATATATATATATGGTGATATTTGGTTTAGAGCGACAACTATCATCGATCCATATCTCAAAAACTACAATAGTTACAGGAAAAAGGAATACATTGTTGGAATCCTGGTAAAATTTTAGTGCGGAAAATGTAAAAAAAAAAAAAAAAAAAAAAAAAAAAAAATCAAAAACTACAATAGCTACAGCGAAAAGGAATACATTTTTGGAATCCTGGTAAAATTTTAGATAGGAAAATGTAAAAAAAATAAAAAAATAAAAAATATTATTGCTAATAATTATAGTAATATGATTAGAGAGCCTATTTAGAGACCTTTTATTGGTTATTCGTTAAAATAAATAGACTTTCTATTAAATTTTGCTTTTTTTTCTTTTACTAAAGAATACCCCAAGGGTATACCGCACCGATGGCAGGAGTCGGGGTCTCTCGGCCTTCCGGGGAACTACGGGGTAGGACTAATTCCCCCCCTCCGGGGAGGGTCTCCGGAACCCCCGCTCTTTGGTATTTGGGTGTCGCGGGGGTTCCTCCGCCCCTCCCCTACGAGGTATGGAAAACGTCCCCCCCTGTGTTCCCCGTCGGCTCGAGCCCCCTACATTGCCGTGTAATACCTTTACAAATAATATATATATATATTATGTCCCCTGCTCCTAAAAAAAAAAATAGCCAATATTTATTTTATTTATTTATTTATTTATTTATTTTTTACATTTTCCTAACTAAAATTTTACAAGGATTCCAAAAATGTATTCCTTTTCGCTGTAGCTATTGTAGTTTTTGAGATTTTTTTTTTTTTTTTTTTTTCGCACTAACATTTGCCAGGATTAACAATGTATTCCTTTCACTATTTCACCAACAGTTTTTAGCATCAGATCGAATAATAATTATTTTTTTTTATATATATATATATATATATATAATATATATATATATATATATATATATATATATATATATATATATATATATATATATATATATATATATATATATATATATGTCTTTATTATAAATAAAATGTTTGTTTCTGTTGTTGTGTTAATTAGAGGGATAAGTAAAAATAGTTATGTAATTTATTTCGGATGAAGCTGAAAGAGAGAAAATTTAGTAAATTTGGGAACTGTGCAGAAATAAAACCTCGATCTAAGTGTCTATTAAACCAGTTATACTTGTCCACTTTAGAACTATCTTTTAGTGTACAATATTATGATATATAAAAATTTTTTGAATTTATTTTCCTCTTTCTCTTCAGAACTGCACATTTATGATTACCAACCCTTTATATCATGATGTTAATATTTCCGCGTTTTTAAAGTTCCGTCCAGACTAAGTGAAATTTCTTGATTACTCTTAAAAAAATTATTTGCTATTGAGACTCATCATATATACAGTACCCTTTTTTTTAAACATATTTATTAATGAAATTGAAAAGTTGATAAAATTTTGAAAGATAAATTGTGAATAATTAATATTTTTAAAAATTATTTTTAAATACTTCAATAACATTATCTTCAGATTTATTCGTGAAATGCGAAGGCCATTGTGCAGAGTGTTGATCAGTCGCCAGGCACGCCATGGTTGGGTTTTGTAACTTTGGAAAGCTTTTGGAACACTGCTTTTATCAGAGAGGAGGTGGAGTGACAAGTATGTTGAGGAAGATAGATATGGACGGATTAATTACAGGGGTTGCAAGATCAGGTGTAAAAGAAGTACATAGGAGAATAAAAAAATATGATAAACCTTAAATGCTGAAAATTTGTACAAAGATTAGCAATAAATAAAACCATTTTAGAAAAGGGAGAAACAAAAACAATATGTTTTGAATAAAAAGTAATGGAAATTAATTATATGATGAGAAGACAGAGAGAAGTAATGGACGGGATATATTTTAAAGAGAACGAGAAAGTATAAACATATAAGGCAATGAAAGAGGAAATCATTAACAAAAGGAAGGCAGAGGAGGAGGAAAAAGAGTATCCTGTTTGGGTGGACTTTCTAACGTTATATTAATAAAAACAAGATATTGAATAAATTCTATCATACTCATCTCATTGAAAATAGAATAAAAATATTATTATTAAGCGTTTCCTCTTTAGATTATTAAAACATTTTATTGAAAAATATTAATCGACAAAATTTATTATTATTATTATTATTATTATTATTATTATTATTATTATTATTATTGTGTGTGTGTGTGTGTGTGTGTGTTATTATTATTATTAATGTGTGTGTATTATTATTATTATCATTATTATTATTATTTTTTGTTATTATTGGTAGTAGTAGTAGTAGTAGTAGTAGTAAGTAGTAGTAGTAGTGA
>JABUQX010140643.1:5000-15200 GCA_015478945.1 Trachelipus rathkii
AGTAGGAAAGTTGTGAATGGCAGGAAGGTTGCTGGTGCAATTAAATCGTTGGTGAATGTAAAGGGACTAAGTCTTAAGTGCGCTAGGAGTCTTATGAGGGAGCATGTTGTTACCTGTGTATGGTAGTGAGACTATGGTCTGGAATAAGAAGTATAGATCCAAAGTCAATGTTCAAATGGACAATCTTAGGGGCATACTAGGTGTGTGAGAAGAATTAAAAAAATAGGAATGAACATTAGAAAGATGTGTGGTGTGAAGAAAGGTAAATGAGAGAATAAATGAAAGTATGTTGAGATGGTTTGGTCATGTGGAAAGGATGAATGATAGTCGGATGTATAGTGGAGAGTGTGTTGGGAACCGACCGGCTGGGAGACCGAGAGAAAGTGGATTGAGTCGGTGAACGAATGTCTGAAGGAGAAATGTGAGTTTGGCAGAGACGAGAATAAAGGTAGTTTATGATAGGAGAGAATGGCGGGGTTTTGTATGGGGGGCATAGTTTGTGGCCCACCTGAATAAAAGGGATGAACTCCACCCATTGACGATTTCCATAGTGAGAAGGTCCGTCGCTGTCCCATGAAAGCTCTATAGGGTGGATTTTCTGTCTGTGACAGTTTTCACTAATTAATGAATTTTAGAGGTAAGGCTGGGCTTTCTTTTCGACATTTGTCATACTCTCCTACTGTTTTCTTTTTCCGATGCTTGTGGCGCTCATACTCCCAATCTTGGGAAATAAAAGGTGTATAAAGAAAGAAGAAAGAAAGAAAGAAAGAAAAAAGTCTTTGTACCAGGATTTAGAATTATAATTGAAAAGATGGCTCGGGAGAAAATTCAGTATATATATATTTATATATATATATATATATATATATATATATATATACTCTCTTTATATATATATATATATACTCTCTCCTCTCTTTTTTTCTCTCTCTCTCTCACTCTCCCATATATATATATATATATATATATATATATATATATATATATATATATATATATATATATATATATATATATATATATATATATATATATATATATATATATATATATCTTTCTCATATATATATATATATCTTTCTCATATATATATACTCAGTTTGTTCTCTTGAACAAGGTTGGAATCATTTCAAGTTTAATTGGTAGGAGGATGATTTATAATTCCGAAGGCGTCCGGAAATGGTTGAAATGTTTTTTATGCAATGTTTTATTAATTTAAAAAATCCATGCAAAATACCTTTCCGGTTATGTGTGTGTGTGTGTGTGTGTGTGTGATTATGTGTTTGCTCAGATTATGGTTAATGTGTGTGTGTTCTTTTGTGTGTGTGTGTGTGTGTGTGTGTATATGTAATTGTATATGTATGTTCATATATATGTTGTATATAATAATAATATATGTATGTATGTAATAATATCTAATAATAATAATAATATGTGGTATATGTTAACTCAACATATGCTTTCTTTGTAATATGTATGTATGTGTGTGTTTATGTAATATGTATGTATGTAATAATAATATGTAATAATATGAATTATGTATGTATGTCTGTATGTGTGTGTAGTATTGGTATTATTATTATTATTATTATTGGTATTATTATTGTTAATTATTACTAATTGGTATTGTTGTTTACAGTTGCCCATTCATGTATTTCCCTTTTCTTAAGACCTATCGCTGCAATATCGTCCCTTGCCTTTTCAAACATTTTTCAGGAAACCGCGAAATTGTAGGAAAAATTACTTAATTTCGAGTTTTTAAAATAGTTTTTGAAAGTTTAAGAAGTATACTGATATGTTAGGATATATATATATATATATATATATATATATATATATATATATATATATATATATATATATATATATAATATATATATATATATATATATATATATATATATATATATATATATAACTATGATTAAGTTAGAAATTTAATCGTAATACAGGGAAATCTCAAAAATTGTTCCAGTAATAATTTTTGTAATTTGCTCAGCAAAATAATTTAGTAACAAAATGTTCTTCTTGGGGAGAAATTTTAAAATTCATGAAATGGAGCCTTTTTTTATATATATATACAACTTCCATGCAAGTATTTGTTATTTGGTATTTTATTTTTAAATCTAATTTTTCGGGCGTTCTTTCCAATATTGTTACTCATATTTGAACATTTTAAAATGTTCTCGTATATTTCTTAATAAATATTCTTTGGAAATGTATGATATAGTGGAGTACGCAGTGTGGTGGGGAATGAAGGGACTCAGTAATAATATTTTTGAAATTAAAAGTTTATAATTTTTTTTAAATAAAACCAATGAAAATTAGTAAAAATGGAAAAGATACTCTTGAAGATTCAATCACCCCCCCTCTCCCCCGAAATATTTTTTTGAGTACTCCAATGTTTTGATATAAATAGAATGATCTCTTAAGTAATGCAAAGAAAATCATAAAATATGCACTGTTTAGGTTCTGGGATTAATTCCTAGAAAGAAATAAAACACTTTATAAAAATGTTCTTTCTGAAATAGGATCATTCATATTAATTGAAAATTAAGATTAATTTGTTTTATTTAAATCAAAAATAAAATAATTTTTTTTATCTTACCTAAAAAAGTAGGGAAAGATTAACTTTAATATAGGAGAGATACAATATAAGTCATAATTGATTCAATAAATCAAAAAAGAAAAGAAAATATTAATAATAGAAACACGTTAGCAAATTTAATAAATATTTGGGAGAAAAATATCGATTAGTTCGATTATCGAACCGATTAATCGAATATGTGATTAATATATTATATATATAAATAAAATTACTTACATAGACAAATAAAAGGAAATTTCTTTTAAGAAACATTCATACACTTTGTTCCTTATTTAATCTATACAACTGAGCAAAAAACAAGGGAAAAGTCATAGTTATTATCTGTTGAAGGAAAAGCAAGAGTTATCTGTTAAATACTGTCTTAGTTACAAAAAAGACAATTGATAATGGTTCATAAGTTTTCAACATCAGAATATAAACATCGGTACAACACACACACACACACATATATATATATATATATATATATATATATATATATATATATATATATATATATATATATATATATATATATATATATATATATATATATATATATATATATATATATATATGGGTGTGTGTGATGTCTGTGTGTGTGTTTCTTTGCATATATGCATTTTGAAAACTTTTTCAAAGATCATTTATTAGCTTTTTTGAGAAGTACAATTAATATTCTGAGTAATTTTTAAAACTTAAAACAAAGTTATGAAAATTTGTCTCTCTCTCTCTCACTATTATTATTATTATTATTATTTATTACTGTGTGTATTATTATTATTATTATTGGCTATTATTATTATTATTATTATTATTATTATTATTATTCATTATTATTATTATTATTATTATTATTATTATTGTTTTAGTAGTAGTAGTAGTAGTAGTAGTAGTAGTAGTAGTAGTAGTAGTAGTAGTAGTAGTAGTAGCAGTGTATGGCTCGGTTCACTACTCTCTAAGTTTCCATCCTTTGGTTTCCTCCTCCTCAGCTTTCCGAATGGAATTTCTCTGTGGGATCGCCTCAACCTTATAAAATTTAGCTCTTTAAAAAGTAAACTTCTTCACATCTGCCTCACTAAAACACCTCCTATCGTTCCTTCTCCTTTGACGGCTTTAGCGTCTTACCTTTGAGAAACATAAACATTCGTGGTCTAAACATAAACAATAAATTGTCTTGGAAACCTCAAATCACATTTGTTGCTGAGATGGCTTATAAGAAGCTGAGGATTTCTGTTCAGGTTGGGCGAATTTTTTTTAAACAGTTACTATAAATATATAAGGATCTTATCATCCCTTGTATGAAGTACTCATCTTACATCTGGGAGCGCTCCGCTTCCACACTCCTTTTGATTGAGCCTAGGGCTAAATACCTAACAAACTTTCCCCTGTTTTCAAACATTCTTGACTTAATTTTTGCGACGCTGTCATAGTATCTCTTCACTATAAGTACTAAATCGGAAAATAGTCGAGTTAGTTATCTTCTCTTATCTCAGTACCACTGTGTGGCCCTCTTAGTAAAGGGATGCCTTTCTATGGCATGAATTTTGTGTGACGATTGAAAATTCCAGATTTGTTTTTTGTGGTGCATCTTTCTTTTAGGCCATCTCTGTTCTGTGGAACTCCAAGAAATCATTTGCTTTTCCTATTCTGTTTAATCGTTCTCGTTTTAAAGCTCGCGTCTGCGCTCGCCTGATTGGGTTATGCACCATTGTCCATTCCATGGTCCATTATATCCTTCCATTCCATTATTTCCTTAACTATTTCATCCATTATTCCTCTCTCTCTCCTCTCTCTCTCTCTCTCTCTCTCTCTCTCTCTCCTCTCTCTCTCTTTCTCTTTCTTTACTTTATACACACACACGCAACACTTATATATATATATATATATATATATATAAATTTTTGCTCATTTGACAGAATATTTTTATATGTATGTGTATGTATATGTATATGTATGCTATGTATGTAAGATTTTAGTTCATTCAGATGAGGTATGGTTCTTTGGAGATTTCCCCCTCTGGGATAAAGAGGAAAGAAGGGGAAAAAAAGTCATATGGGAAAATGGATAAATATAATCATTTTTTTTCATATTAGGCTAATATTATAATGTTTTAATTACTTTCAAAATATTATCTGCCATTGATATATATGTATATATATATATATATATATATATATGTATATGTATGTATGTATGTATGTAATATGGGGTTTCAGTGGATATTGGTTTTCCTTTATATACATGCTCAAGCTCTTTCCTGGTGTTGTTAAGAAAGAGAGAGAGAGAGAGAGAGAGAGAGAGAGAGAGAGAGAGAGAGAGAATCAATTCATTTTAATTAAACTACTACAAGACATATTTATTGGCAGAAATTCAAAATTCTTCCGTTTTCTTTCGAAAGCAATTTTAACATAGACATATAAATGTGGAAAAAAATGAGAACAGCAAAATGAAGTGGATTATTTTTGTCATTTTTTCCAAATGTCAAAAGACAGAATGATGTTTTAATTAAGAATGAAAAGCTTTGTTGGATTCAATTTATTTTCCTCTCATTTTAACGATTTTCACTCAATAATGGCCCAAATTGAGGATGCTCAAAAAGTACCAAAATATCGATATTTTTTTTGTACATATCTTGCATCTCTATTCCGAAACACTATTTCCATTTCTTTTTATAGTATTTATTTTATAAGCACTGTACTCATCTTCATTCATTTACCGTATATATTTTAGTTTACATTTTGAAATAGTAAAATAAGAAAGTATCACAGGAAAATGGCCCCTTTCCTCTCTCTCTCTCTCTCTCTCTCTCTCTCTCTGTCTCTGTCTCTGTCTCTGTCTCTCTGTCTCTCTCTCTCTCTCTCTCTCTCTCTCTCTCTCTCTCTCTCTCTCTCTCTCTCTCTCTCTCTCTCTCTCTCTCTCTCCTCTCTCTCCCTCTCTCTCTCCTTTCCTTTCTGTCTCTCTCTTGTCTCTCTCTCTCTATATATATATATTATATATATATATATATATATCATATATATATATATATATATATATATATATATATATATATATATATATATATATATATATATATATATATATATATATATATATATATATATATAATAAACTGAGTTGTACATAACATTACACAAAGAGACTTTGCAACTTAATTTTATTACACGGCCTAAATAAAGGAGAATCCTTAATCAGGGTTGGTTAGGGAAATAGGAACATCATTGTTTTATTCCTTTATTTGGGTCATAAAATGTTGCTTAATGCATTAATGCTAACGAAAGAAAACCTAATTATCCTTTAAAATGAGGGTAATTAAAATGAATAAAAAAAGAAAAAAAGGAATGATCTTCATGTTTTTATGGATCTTCTTTTTTTTTTTAGAAGAATAAAAATTTTGAACTTGAAAAAAGATTTTTTTTATTAATTTATTTATTAATTTATGTATGATTTTTTTTTTATTTTTTAAATTTGGTGTTTGAGTTTATAGTGTAAGACATGATAATATTTGCGTGTTTAGTTGTTATATGTAATAGTAGTAATAATATATTATTACTTCTAACATTTATATATTCTTATTTTTTTATTATTATTAATATTATTATTATTATTATTATTATTATTATTATTATTATTATTATTATTATTATTATTATTATTATTATTATTATTAATTGTATTGTTGGCCATAGTTATTATTATTATTATTATTATTATTATTATTATTATTATTATTATTATTATTATTATTAATATTATTATTATTCTTATTATTATTATTATTAGCCTAATAAATAGGTTAAATAAAGCATAATTTTTAGCTAGTGATGGAACGATTAATCGGAATCGGCATCGGAATCGGAGGAATCGGCTGTTTTTCAGGAATCTGAGTCGGAATCGGAATCGTCAAAATTATACCGATTCTTTGACCGATTCTTTGGTATACAATCTGAAAATAATTTTTATTCGATCTTTCAAAGACAATATTTCGAAGTCTGCCGTATTGATATTTAATTTCAGTTCTTCCTTAACTTTATTTAATTAAAGAAACCTGGATTGAGCGGCGCATCTTTACGTAGAGCCCAAGATATCATGTTAGGATTTTCAGACAGTCATGGTGAGGTAGACATTTGGCAATGTTTCGTTAGTCTTGTTATGTAATATGTTTTGATAATTATATACCCGTGAACTCGTAAGTGAGCAGTGAAATATTTGCCTTGTAGGGAGCTATTGAATATAAATGCTATCCTTCGAGTTCCACCTTCACGTATCTCATACAGCATCTAATAATTGTCTTCAAATGTTATGGAAGAATTCAATATTCCTGCTAATAAAATTCATGTTATATAGTAAGGATAACGCACCTAATATGGCTGCCGGAGTTACACAAGCAGGATTCCAGGAATTACCTTGCTTTTTACACTCTTTGACACTAGTTCTCAATGATGCCATATTTGAACAAAGAGACGTGAAAAAAATATATCCATATGCAAACAAATCGTAGGTCATTTTAATCACTCGCCTCAAGCTATTGCCAAGTATGAAGAATATTAAACTAGATTTAATTTACCACAGCACAGATTTATTCAGGATGTACAAACCAGATGTAATAGCCAGTATCATATGCTTTCAAAAATTTTTGAACAAAAGACGGCTTTCATTTCATATTGCAGTGATCATTCAAAACCTGCATGCTTAGAAACAACGGAAAGTTCTTGAAAAATTGCTAAAATACTTAAAAATTTTGTTGATTGTACAAATTTATTAAGCCACAAGGAATCAATGGCATCGGCAATAATCCCAAATATGAAAGTGATTTGCAGTTTTTTTGAAAAGTCAGAAAAAAGAACTATTTGAGGATTGGGTCTACATTATCAGCATGGAAAAATTCAAAAAAAAGATTCAGCATTTACTTTACTGATAAGAATCTTGTGCTTGCTACCTATCTTGATCCACGCTTTAAAACTACATTCCTTGAGGATGAATATAACAATAAAAAGTGGAAGATATTTCTTAAGCAATGGATGTGCGAAGATATATGTTGTATAAAGGAAAGGAAAACAGTTTCCACTACTTTAAACCAATCTTCAGATTCTTCTCATTTATCAACAGAATAGGGCGAAAAAGTGATACTGAAGATAGCATGGTTTAACTTCCCAGTTTAGAAAGCTGTTTTCGGAATTTTAAGAAAAGACTTTAAAAACAACAAAGAAACATTCTAAGGAGAAAGACACATATATTGAAAAAAATTGAAGATGCTATAAAAGTTCATTCATTAAATATAAAATATATAAGAGCTTATTAAAAATTCAGAAAGTGCCTTACAATGGTGGTCATCAAATAAAGGTACCTTTCAGCATTCAGAGTGTCACTTAACTGAAAATATTTAAGTTCACCCCTTTTACATTGGAGAAATTGAAAGACTCTTACAATTCGGATCGTTGTCTCCTAAAAAAATCGCATGCACTTAGAAACGGGAAAAATGTTAATGTTTTGCACTACAATTTAAGAGTAATGCTTTGACTACAAATAATAATGATAATTTTGCTTCAAGATCTTGCTTTTAGTAAATTAAGAAAGGATTTTTTAAAACAAAAATGTAAAATTGTTCATTTATTTAGTTTTTTAAATAATGTACTATTATTTTCAGTGCTTATTAAATAGAAAGTAAAAGGTAATTAACTAATTGTTTCTTTAGCAAGATATTAAAATATGAAAGATTTCTATATAATTTTAACTAGGTTTTTAAATATCAAATTCAGTTGGAATTTAGCAAAATTAGGCATATATATATATATATATATATATATATATATATATATATATATATATATATATATATATATATATATATATATATATATATATATATAAAAATATATATATATATATATATATATATATATATATAAAAAGAATCGGAATCAGAATCGGAATCGGAATCGGAATCGGCACTTTTGACTGGTATCAGTATCAGGAATGTCAGCTGGAAATTGGAATCGATCCCATATTTTTTACCTATCTTTTTTTGGCTCTGTATTAATTGACAAGTCTTATAAGCTACAAATAAAAAAAAAAAAACAAATATGAGTCTTGTAAAGAGGTTATTAAAAGATAAATTTCAGAAATGTCTCATTTTGTGGGTTAGAAGACATATTTTTACCCTTCAATTAATACTCTTTTATAATAATTAGCTTTAGAACACATTATCGAAACTAATACATCAACTACTTACATTATCCCGAATAAATGACGTCTACCGCGGGTCAGCGGTAGCACGTCTTAGTGGCGAGGTATAGAGTTCGATCTCTAGTCCTGATCTTAGGTAGCAATTGCCTAGAGAAGTTACACCCTTTGAATAGAGCTATGACTGAGGTGAGAACTTTATTGTATAACAATATATTTTTTTTCTTATAAAAAAACTCTTATAGGGAAAAAACAAGAGGCCCAAATGATACACACCATGGTTGGGAAATCTCCCGCTCATCTCGGCGTTGGCTGATCGTAGCACTTTCCCACACTGAACCGAAACGAACCGCACTGCACCAAAATGAGATCATATCGCACTTTGCTTACCGCGTCGATGCATCAGGCGATCCTATTTCATAATAAATGAATGTATGAACCGATGCACAAAGTTTGAAATTGTGCAGGTTAAATAAAGGAAGTGGGGAAATAAATGTATGAATACAATATAATAATTCTCTACATATATATATATATATATATCTCTTTCTCTTTTTTTTTTTTTCATGTGTGTCTGAATATGTATGTGTGTGTGTGTAATAATATGTGTGTGTGTGTTTGTGTGTGAGTGATGAATGTCCGTTAAAAATAGGTTTGTAAGTGCGTGTCACGTGTATGTGTGTGTCTTGCGTATGCATGTGTGTGTGTGTCTCTATGTATGTCAATAATACTTTGTGTGTGTGTGTGCCTCTCTCTCTCTCTCCATTATATATATATATATATATATATATATATATATATATATATATATATATATATATATATATATATATATATATATATATAATATATATATATATATTTATATGTATATAAATATATATGTATATATAATAATAATATATCATGTAATATATATATATATGTATACAGGGTGATTCAAAACCTCTCTCTTTCTATATACTCTCTTTCCTCCTCCTCATATATATATATATATATATATATATATATATATATATACATATACATATATATATATATATATATATATATATATATATATATATATATATATATATATATATATATATATATATATATATATGCTCATATATATATATATGTAATACATAAACCTAGTATTTATAGAATATATTTTAAAAAAATATTCATTTGAATTCTGTATTCAAACATTTAATTTTCTTTAATCTTTTCAAGAAAAAACATTTAAAATACTTGTTCAACGTCCTGAATTCAGAAACTAATTAATTTTCCTTCAAAAATATTTAAAATTCTGATTTAATTTCAACATCCTTTGTAAAGATTTCTTATTTATTCGGATCAAAATGAGGTGTGTAATGGGGTCTTGTGTGTTAATGTGGGATTATAATAATGTGTGTGTGTGTGTGTGTGTGTGTTAATGTGTA
>JABUQX010140644.1:0-15000 GCA_015478945.1 Trachelipus rathkii
ATTGAATTGTTAAACTAAATTTATTCTCATAATTCTGTTAACCAACTTATTAAAGTATTTTTTGAGAGTGGTAAAAGCAAGCCACTTCAATATATATATATATATATATATATATATATATATATATATATATATATATATATATATATATACTATATACTATATATATATATTTCGATTAGCCGTTATATGTATCTTAAAAACTATTAATGCTACAGTAAAAATGAATACATTTTGGAAATCAGCTTAAAATTTTAGTTATGAAACACTTAAAAAATTGGTTTTAAAAAAAAAAAGTGAAATAAACTGTAGATTAGTAATTTTAAACTTATTTTAATTAACGTAACCTTACGTTGGCCTTTAATGTTGGTTGATTTTTTTTTTAAAACTAAAGAATACCCAAGGGTTGACTGCAGTGGAAAGAGTCAGGGTCTCTCAGCCTTCGAAGAACGACAGGGTAGGACTATTCCCCCTTCCTAAGGGAGGCTCCGGAACCCCCACTCTTTGATATTTGGGTGTCACCGGAGGTTCACGCCCCCTTCCACAAAAGTGTGGAAAACGTCCACCCTATGTTTCCCATCGAGGCTCCAAACCCCCTACTATTGCCCAAACAGATATATATATATATATATATATATATATATATATATATATATATATATATATATATATATATATATATATATATATATATATATAAATATATATATATATAAGTATTAATTTGTGCCCGTTAGATTTAGAGATTTCATACCCCGTTACAATGAACTGTTTTTAGAGATGCCAGACAGTTGATAGAATTTTTCAAATTAAATTCTAATTGAGTTATCAGTATCTTTGTTCATTTATTTCATTAATTTTATTTATTTAATAATAATCATAACTAAAATTCTGACGCTGACAATGTATTCCCCTTTTACTGTAGCATTAATAGTTTTTAAGATACATATGACGGCTAATCAGAGAACAACTGGCCATATATATATAAATATATATATAAATATATATATATATATATATATATATATATATATATATATATATATATATATATATATATATATATATATATATATATATATATATATATATATATATATATCAGTGGCGTGGCTAGATGTTTTAGCATGGGTAGGAGCATTGGATATATATATATAATAATAATAATAATAATAATATATATATATATATATATATATATATATAATATATATATATATATATATAATAATAATATGTAATATATAATAATATAATATATATATATATAATATACAATTAATAATAATATAATAATATAATAATAATAATAATAATAATAATAATATATAATAATAATAATACATAATAATAATATGTATATATATATATATATATAATAATATGTAATATATATATATATAAATTTGGAAATAATAATAATAATAATAATAATAATAATATGTAATAATAATAATAATAATATAATATGTATATATGTAATAATATAATATATGTAATAATAAATATATTATATGTATAATAATATATATAATAATAATATAAAAATGTAATATGAAATAATAATAATAATAATATATATATATATATATAATATATATAATAATAATAATAATATATATATATAATAATAATAATAATAATATAATAATAATATAATAATAATAATATGTAATATATAATGAAAATAATAATAATAATAATGTGTAATATTAATCAATAATAATAATAATAATAATGTATTAATAATGATTACAATTGCAGGCGAAAAAACGGTTCCAAAGAAAATTTAAAAAATACCCGCGATATGGCAACAACGCCAAACGGCAACATCTGACGCACTGAGAGTACGACCGACGAGCAGGAGGCTTGCCTCCCTTTATACTAACATTATTGGTTATATTTTATTCCAGCTACGCCTATGTTATAATGCAAGTTAAACAGTGGATAGGGAGGCAAAGCATAAATAGCTCATTTTTGGTTTATATTTCTTTAAGATTTTGAACATTTATTTTATTATGTTTTGTAATTATATTAACATTTTTATATTGTAAATTCTTTTGCCTGAGTTTGTCTTAGAATGCATTTTATCTTAAAGGTAGTCTAATCATGAACTGCACATGCTGATTATGTATATATGTAATAATAATAATAATAATATATATATATATATATACAAATAGCCTCAATATATTTGTATATGTAAGAATAGTGTATTGGATATCAATATTGTTTGGTACTAATAATGTATATCTAATAATATTTATAATATAATAATAATAATAATAATAATAATAATAATAATATATATACAATATAATATATAATTGATATTTAAGTAATATATAAATATATAATAATAACAATAATAATAATAATATAATAATATAATATATGTATATATATATATATATATATATATATATATATATATTCCGGAGCTATTCCTCTTTCCGCCTCCCTCTCCAGCATATTAAGATTCTCTCTCTCTCTCTCTCTCTCTCTCTCTCTCTCTCTCTCTCTCTCTCTCTCTCTCTCTCTCTCTCTCTCTCTCTCTCTCTCAGCTCAGCTTGACATTATGAAGGCGGATGGTTTTGAAGGTATCCTCCTTGTGGTCCTCATAACTTGTGTTTCTGAACTTGCACCCTGCCGTTGCAAGCTGTTTCGTCTCTGCCTATCAACTTCAACTTTTCCCTCCTGCTAGAAGGCTGCATTCATTCAGCCTGTGCTAAGAAAGGCAGGCCTGCAGTCAACCATCCAACTATGGTCCTATCGCTTTAATCTCTGTTCTTTCTAAAGGAGAGGAAGATTTAGAAACATCTTTTAATTTTATCTCTGATTGTTATTTTGGCCTTTGTAAGGAACGCTTGACTGGTTATCTTCTTTTCCCCATGTCTCTGACTCTTGGTCGTCTGCTCTTCCGCATTTCGGTGAATCTCTTGCCATGGCGCTAGACATATCGAAGGCTTTCGATAAAGTCTGGCCCAAAGCTTTAATTTCTAAACTACCCTCTTTCAGTGTCTTTCTTTCTCTCTGTAACCTTTTCCTGACTTTCATTCCAGTCGTTTTGTGACTTATCGTAGGTAGTCACCATTATCCTTTTAAATCTATTAATAGGGGTGTCACTCAAAATTCTGTTCTGTCCCAAACATTTTCTCTATTTTGCATTAATGATCTATCTGTTACTTTGTCTTCAACCCACTCTTACCTCTTATCTTGCTTCTACTCTTTATTACTCCTTCCAATTTGAAAGACTACTTATTCAACAGCAAAGAAGTAATGCTAGGAGGGCAGAATTGGTGGAGATACTGATCTCTGATCTTTCTCGTTGGTTAAAAAAAAACAGGGTTGTTCTCAACTCCTTAATAACTCAGTTTCTTCATCTATATAGACTACTTCATATAACCTTCCACACAACTCTAACTTTCTTTTGTTCTTAATATTCTTGGTAATTTCTTTTCTTGTGATCTTTCTTAGAAGAATCAACTTATCTTCTTTCAAACAAATGTCTAAGAAATTAGGTGTTCTGAAGCGCCTTCGGAACTTCTTTTGACAGCCCTAGTTACTTGCTTTGTATAGGGACGCTGTTCGCCCTTGTATAGAGTATGCATCAAATATATATGGGTGGTCCCTCACATACTTCTCTCTTTGATGAGATATAGTGTAGGGCTTTTCGACTTGTCAACTCTCCTAGTCTCACTAACTCTCTCTAATCTTTCTAGCCATCGAACTGTTGCATTAACCTCCTAATACTATTGCTATTACAATGGAAACTGCTCTTCTAAATTTTGCAGTCACTTACCTCCTTTTTCTCACATTCTCATCCTTTCTCTGTTAAAAACTTCAACTATCTGATCAAGGCTTTAACTGTTATGATCTACTTGCGTGTACTCTATTGGTAAAATCTCGAACACACTCCCTTCCTCTAATGGTAAAGTCTGGAACGCACTCAGTTCCTCTACTTATAAAGTCAGGGACACAATCCCTTCATCTACTGGTAAAGTCTGAGACACAATCCCTTCCTCTACTGGTAAAGTCTGGAACACACTCCTTTCCTCTACTGGTAAAGTCTGGAACACACTCCCTTCCTCTACTGGTAAAGTCTGGAACGCACTCCCTTCCTCTACTGGTAAAATCTGGGACCCAATCCCTTCCACTACTGGTAAAGTCTGGAACACACTCCTTTCCTTTACTGGTAAAGTCTGAAACACACTCCCTTCCTCTACTGGTAAAATCTGGAACACAATCCTTCCTCTACTGATAAAGTCTAGAACACAATCCCTTCCTCTACTGGTAAAGTCTAAAACAAAATCCCTTCCTCTACTGATAAAGTCTGGAATACACTTCCTTCTTCTACTGGTAAAGTCTGGAACACACTCCATTCCTATGCTGGTAAAGTCTGGAACACACCTTCCTCTACTGGTAAAGTCTGGAACACGATCCCTTCCTCTACTGGTAAAGTCTGGAACACACTCCCTTCATCTACTGGTAAAGTCTGAAACACACTCCCTTCCTCTTCTGGTAAAGTCTGGAACACAATCCCTTCCTCTACTGGTAAAGTCTGGAATACACATTCCCTTCCTCTACTGGTAAAGTCTGGAACACACACCCTTCCTCTACTGGTAAATCTGGAACACACTAACTTCCTCTACTGGTAAAGTCTGGAACACAATCCCTTCCTCTACTGATAAAGTCTGGAACACCCTCCATTCCTCTACTGGTAAAGCCTGGAACAATAATTTCCTCTACTAATAAAGTCTAGAACACTCCCTTCCTCTACTGGTAAAGTCTGGAACACAATCCATTCCTCTACTGGTAAAATCTTTGACACATTCCCTTCTTCTACTGGTAAAGTATGGAACACCCTCCATTCCTCTACTGGTAAAGTCTGGAACACATTCCCTTCCTCTACTGGTAAAGTCTGGAACACACTCCCTTAATTTACTGGTAAAGTCTGGAACACACTGCCTTCCTCTACTGGTAAAGTCTGAAACGCCCTTCCTCTACTGGTATAGTCTGGAACACACTTCATGTTCTCTACTGGTAAAGTCTGAAACACACATCATGTATTCTACTGGTAAAGTCTGGAACACACACTCCCTTTCTCTACATGTAAAGTCTGGAACACTCCATTCCTCTACTGAGTAAAGTCTAGGTTACCACTACCTTCCTCTACTGGTAAAAGTCTGGAGGCCTACTCCCTTCTCTACTGGTAAGAGTCTGGAACACACTCCTTTCCTCTACTGTTAAAGTCTGGAACACTCCTTCCCCTACTGGTAAAGTCTGGAACACCCCTTCCTCTACTGGTAAAGTTTGGAACACATTCCGTTCCTCTACTGGTAAAGTCTAGAACACACTCCCTTCCTCTACTGGTAAAGTCTGGAACACACTCCCTTCCTCTACTGGTAAAGTCTGGAACACACTCCCTTCCTCTACTGGTAAAGTCTGGAACACACTCCCTTCTTCTACTGGTAAAGTCTGGAACACACTCCCTTCCTCTACTGGTAAAGTCTGGAACACTCCTTCCTCTTCTGGTAAAGTCTGGAACACACTCCCTTCCCCTACTGGTAAAGTCTGGAACACACTTCCTTCCTCTACTGGTAAAGTCTGGACCAAACTCCCTTCCTCTACAGGTAAAGTCTGAAACACACTCCTTTCCTCTACTGGTAAAGTCTGGAACACACTCCCTTCACTCTACTGGTAAAGTCTGGAACACTCTCCCTTCCTCTACTGGTAATATCTGGAACACACTTCCTTCCTCTACTGGTAAAGTCTGGAACACACTCCTTTCCTCTACTGGTAAAATCTGGAACACACTCCCTTCCTCTACTGGTAAAGTCTGGAACACAATCCCTTCCTTTACTGGTAAAGTCTGGAACACACTAACTTCCTCTACGGGTAAAGTCTGGAACACACTCCCTTCCTCTACTGGTAAAGTCTGGAACACACTCCCTTCCTCTACTGGTAAAATCTGGAACGCACTTCCTTCCTCTACTGAAAAAATCTGGAACACACTCCTTTCCTCTACTGGTAAAGTCTGGAACACACTCCCTTCCTCTACTGGTAAAGTCTGGAACACACTCCCTTCCTCTGCTGGTAAAGTCTGGAACACACTCCCTTCCCCTACTGGTAAAGTCTGGAACACACTTCCTTCCTCTACTGGTAAAGTCTGGACCAAACTCCCTTCCTCTACAGGTAAAGTTTGAAACACACTCCTTTCCTCTACTTGTAAAGTCTGGAACACACTCCCTTCCTCTACTGGTAAAGTCTGGAACACACTCCCTTCCTCTACTGGTAAAGTCTGGAACACACTCCTTTCCTCTACTGGTAAAGTCTGGAACACACTCCCTTCCTCTACTGGTAAAGTCTGGAACACAATCCCTTCCTTTACTGGTAAAGTCTGGAACACACTAACTTCCTCTACTGGTAAAGTCTGGAACACACTCCCTTCCTCTACTGATAAAGTCTGGAACACAATCCTTTCCTCTACTGGTAAAGTCTAGAACACAATCCCTTCCTCTACTGGTAAAGTCTGGAACACAGTCCCTTCCTCTACTGGTAAAGTCTGGAACACACTTCTTTCCTCTACTGGTAAAGTCTGGAACACAGTCCCTTCCTCTACTGGTAAAGTCTGGAACACACTCCCTTCCTCTACTGGTAAAGTTTGGAACACACTCCCTTCCTCTACTGATAAAGTCTGGAACACAATCCCCTCCTCTACTGGTAAAGTCTAGAACACAATCCTTTCCTCTACTGGTAAAGTCTGGAACACAGTCCCTTCCTCTACTGGTAAAGTCTGGAACACACTTCCTTCCTCTACTGGTAAAGTCTGGAACACACTTCCTTTACCTCTACTGGTAAAGTCTGGAACACACTCACTTCCTCTACTGAGCAAAATCTGGAACCCTGTGGTCTTTCCTCTACTGAAAAGTCACAAGGACACACTCCTTGCCTCTACTGGTAAAGTCTGAACACACTCCCTTCCTCTACTGGTAAAGCCTGGAACACAATCCCTTCCTCTACTGGTAGTCTGGAACACACTCCCTCCATCTATTTTTTCTAACTTCCTTTGATTTTAAGCACCGATTATCAGAGCATGTCGGCCTTTTATTTGGCTCTGGTTTGCAATTTTTCTAAAACTCCGATGAAATTTGGGAAGCCTCTGACTTTTGCCCGCTATAGTATATAATATATATTAGAGGTGTAGCGGATATTCGCATCCGCACCCGCATCATTTTTCTCTATCCGCATCGGCATGATTATTTTTGCGGATAGTATTTATTTATGAATTATGAGACTAAATGTTCCCCAACTTTCTGCAATGCAAGATGTTCAGAATCGTTGGAATAGTAGTTTATACATGGTTGAGAGACAATGAGAGGATGGGAGAAATAAATGAAGCTATCTTCGCTTACACTTCGAACAAACATAAAGGTGAAAGGCCTGACAGGTGATGATAATGCGATTTTAGTTAATTGTATTTACACTTCTTAAATCGTTTGAAGAGGTAACTATGACTATTAGCTCAGAAAATTCTTGTTTGTCAGATGAGATTCCTCTAGATGCAACGATAAAAGCTGTGCTAAATACTGCTATTAAAAGTAGTGGGCTTTTAAAGATTACAGAAACACTCATGCTGGAGATAAATATTAGATTTCAAATTCTGCAAAACGGTTACGCATGTGCAATAGCAACTTTTCTGGATCATACAGTAGATACAAAACCAAATTTCTTGAACTACGTGTTTCACAGATGGTTAAAATTTATTTAGTATGCCTATGTGATGAAATGCTGCTAAAGGTAAAAATTTCACCAGCCAATAAAAATGAAAAGATTACAGAAACAGACACACATTTACCATATGTTAGCGAAACCATTGCTGAATCCATGAACGTTGTTTTGGCTTCTAGCAGCGATGAAGAGTCTTGTTCATAGGTGTCAAAAGACACTCTGTCATTGATCGAAGATTATCAAAAGCGAAAACTCTTGGAATCGGATAAAGATCTATTGGTTTGATGGCGTGATAATTGTAAAAGTTTTCCAGCAGAACTCGTCAGGGAATACATAGCATGCCCTTCAACAAGTATAACTGGTCTTTTCAGCGGTTCAGATCTCATTTACGAAAAAAAAGAAAAAGCCGACTCTCCTTGAAGAGAAAGGACTCAGAGCTTTAATTTTGAAACAAAATTTGAGAATTATTAATTTTAAGTATAGTTTATTAATATATATATATATATATATATATATATATATATATATATATATATATATATATATATATATATATATATATATATATATACATATATATATATATATATATATATATATATATATATATATATATATATATATCTATATATATATATATAGATAGGAAAATCACCCGTGTAAGTACTTTCACACTGCTGGGATGTGAACCTGGGCCCAAGCAGATGTCCGCGAGGTGTTTGACGACCACGCCACGATGGACTAAAAGTAAAGCGCGAGAATTGTTCCTGTGGTGAATATATCACTCACCCAACAACGACGCACTCTACCCGTCCACACTCGGGCGTAGCGACAAACTGGGCACCGCGCAGAGTGAAAATACTTTATAACCGGGAATATATTGTATGTATAAACAACTGCTACAAATTCGCAGTGTGATAAGTATTCAAAAATAACCCCTACAGTAATTTCCACACTGCTGGGATGTGAACCTTGGCCAAGGGGTTATTTTTTGAATACCTATCGCACTTTCTTCATTATTTATTTATCCACCACCATTCATCCTTCATTCCATTTCCACAAATCCATGTCCATCCACTGAACATCCACCATTAAATTCCCCACTGTCTTCATTCCTTCCCCATTAATTCTTTTCATTATTTCTCTCTCTCTCTCACTCTTTCTCACTAAACGACGCTCTTTCCTGCTCTATACCTATATATACTTTTTTTATATATATATATATATATATATAAATATATATATATATATATGCTCTTTCTCTTCTCTCTCTTTCTTCCCCGTCAGACCTGACCTCCTTTCCTCCTCCTCCTTCCTTTCTTTCCATTCCATGTCGATTAATCACCATCCTTCTGTAATAATAATAATAGGACTGTTAGATCAGATTTCAGGTTAAGGAAAAATCAAATTCTAGATCATTTTCAGTTAATATGTATGTGGCATCAGATCAGGATTTTCAAAAATATTGGTAGATTCCGTTTTACATTCTGCATTTACTCACACACACACAATATATATATATATATATATATATATATATATATATATATATATATATATATATATATATATATGTGTGTGTGTGTGTATATACAATAATGTGTGTGTGTGTGAGTGCGTGTGTGTTTCAAAAAAGAGAGCATTGATGACCGTAAAGCATTAATCTATAAAAATTAAAAAAAATTAATTTTATTTAAAAAGAAAGTCTTCTCTTCTATCTTTTGATTGAGCAAAATTATCAATCACTTTATTATTAAAATCTTGTATGTCCATAATAAAGTCTTTCTCGATCGAAAGCATTGCTAAGGCGGAAAGTCTTTCCCCATGGTGTTTCTAAGAAAGGTTTTAATCCTTTTTAAATAAGGAAAACAGCGCTCTCCTTTGGATGTTGTCATCGGAATGGTTATTAAAACTTTTAATAGTTTCACACTTTTATTAAAAGTGGCTTCCAAGTGATTTTCTGTAATAAAATCGAATGAAGCTATGGCTCCAGACATAGAACAAATTCTTCTAGGCTATAAATTATAGATAGTTCTGTTTTAAGTTTCTTTATGTATGTCAATGAAAATGTACACTTTACTGGTTTCATTTACATTTTCTCAGGAAAGATGGAACCATACTGAGGAAACATTTCCGGCAAAAAATAACTTGCAATGGCAACAATTAAATGTCAACAAGGGAGAAATGTAAATCTATCTTTTTATCTGACAAATAGTGAGAGATGATTGATAGGGGATTTGGCAGTGTGTGTAAAAGAATTGGTTTTGAAGTAAAACGTAGATAAGAACAAGGTTATGGTTGTGAGTGAAGATAGTCTCGGTGCGAGGTTTATGTTGGATGGTGAGCAACGGAACAAGTGTCGAGTTTAAATATTTAGGATATATGTTGGATGAAAAGGGAACGGATGATGGAAGTGTAGTAAGAAAGTTGTGAATGGTAAGAAGGTAGCTCGTGCTATTAAAATCCTTGGTAGATGTAAAAAAAAGGACTAAGTGTTGAGTGCTAGGGTCTTGCATGAGGTATGTTGTTACCTGTGTTGTGTACCGTAGTGAAACTATGGTCTGGAATAAGAGGTATAGATCTAAAAGTACAATGTGTTCCGATGGACAATCTTAGGGGGGTGTGTTAGGTGTGGGACGAATTGATAAAATGAGGAATGAACGGCTTAGAGGAGACCGAAGAAAAAGTGGATTGAGTCAGTAAAGAAATGCCTATAGGAGGAATGTGAGGTTTGGTAGAGGCGAGAAGAAAGGTGCATAATAGGAGTGAATTTTGGGGTTTTGTAAGGGAGGTATGGTTGCTGGTTTTGTTCAGGGGATGAGACAGTGACGAGATACCACAGTGAGGTCCGTCGCAGTCCGCGAAGCTCTAGAGTGGATTTTCTGGCTGCGACAAGTTCTCTCATTAAAAGGTATAAAGGGGCGGTAATGCTGGGCTTTCTTTTCGACTCACGTCATATTCTTCTACTACTTTTTTTCCTGATGGCAGGTGTCGTAATTTACTACAGGTACTAAGATTGGGCACAAAGGGATAATAATAATAATAATAATAATAATAATATATGTAAATAATAATAATAATAATATATGTAATAATAAAAATAAAAAAAATAATTATAGATATATATATATATATATATATATATATATATATATATATATATATATATATATATATATATATATATATAATATATATATATATATATATATTTATATATATAAATATGAGTTGAAAACTTGTCATATACATACACAAAACATATAAATAAAAAATTTAAAAGCAAACGAATTTTTTTTTATATCGTTTATTTTCCAAACAGTTGGGGCCAGACCCCACCACGGCAAGTTTTTCCCTTCCAAAGTCCATGTTAAATCATTTTAAACATTTTTTCCATTTCGTTCCATTATCCCGGTAAGAGATGCTTTAAGGAAAGTTGCATTATAATTGCAACGCGAGGAAAATCGAAGCCTTATTTATGAGACAGGTTCAATAATCAAATGTTTATAATTAAATCCCTCACCCCCTCGGGTACAATACTTAATAAGATGGAAGGTGTATAGAAAAATAGTAGATGTTATTTTCTTTATTAATATTCTTTTTTTATATTGTTGTTTTCACACATAATAATAGATAATTTTTATTTGGTATAATAGATAAGGAGTGGGCCACAGACCCTTTAAATATATTTTCGTGAATACTTAAATCCCCATATTATATACATTTTATTTTAGAACAGTTTGCAAGGTGGGGCAAATAATATAATGCCATGTTCCTTACTAGATCTCTCTCACCGTTCTTTCTAATTTTTATCTTTTTTTTCACTGGTGAATCAACTTAGCGTATCAAATGACACTTACAAGAGATCTTCTTTATAAGAACTTAATAATCTAACACCTTTAATTTTATTACAAAATAATATATTTTTTAGCGTGCAGGGAATGCCCGGGACACTTGTTGATGGCTTTGTTGTCTCAGCCTCACTAACTCGCGTCTTCCCTCCCTTTTGGCTTCAGATATCGCCGGGAGGAGAGAGACGTTCTATTGGCTGTTTCAATTTTAAATAACATACAAAAAGGAATAAACATAGTTATGTGTGTGATTTTATAAGATGTAAGAAAATTTTACCGTACATACTAATACACATAACGATTGGAGCTTTGTTTCTCCTCTCATAATAATAATAGCCTTTGCCTCCCAAGAGTTCTAGCTTTATTAATTACAATAAAGATTATAATAGCATTATTTTATATAGTACTATACTTAGTACATATTTGGTGCATCCCCGGCTAGTCAAGAATACCCAGCCTTCAATTCTAAAAAAATACATTTTTTTTTAAAAAAAATTTTAAAGTCGGCAAAAATATTCCGTAGAATTTATTTCATTTTTACTGATAAACTCAACTTTTTTTTTTTTTTTTTTGTTTAAACGCCTATATCGCCTGCCTTTAGAACTGCACCCTCTCGTGATGACGTCAGAGGACACAAGAGCTCATAGCTCCTCCCACTTAGGGTACCACGACAGTTATATTTCTCTCGTTATTTCAGCTAAATTTTAAATATGATTTCACATTAATTCGAAAAATATATTAATCAGACGGCAACATAAAATATTATAAAAATAATTTTGATCAGACATATCTTCCTAATAGCACATAGATTAGATTCGTAAATTACTAATTATAATAATTTTATTAAATTTTTTCATCAGAGGAACCGAACATCCTAATCTAATTATTAAAATCAATAAATAAAATACAATAATTTTTAAAATATGGGAATTCCCGTCATGCATTTAAAACCCACAGACTCAAGGTCTTTAACAAATAGATATTTTAAAATATAAATTTTAATACCCTTAAATTTATTACCGTTTTCTTTCTAAAAAAAGGAATATTTCTACGTTAATGTGACCATCCTTAGAGGCCCATTTTACAAATACGATTTTCATTAGCTGTAAAGTTCTTTTACCAAATAATTTTTACTATTCTAAAAAAACACAGTTACAAATTTCCTTTCTTAAAAAGGACTATTTCTTATATCGTATGACGGCACATGGTAACATGACCGTTTACACGCATCTTTGTTTCACACTTCAACCTCCATCCCTACCCGATTTTTGGGGATAAGATTAAGAATGTTGGGGGATACCCAAATCCTTATTACACATTGTAAACACAAGTTTATTTAAATATACACAAGATTCTTCCAATTATTATATAATCAAAAGAAGTCTATCTGATTTTCCATCATTTTACAACATCAATATGTTTCCGTATTATAATATATTTTAATTAATTTTTAATAAAACAAAATAATTACCAGATTAAATTTTCCATTCAAAAACAAGATATAAAATACCATTTGCTCGCGAGAAGAATTTCTATGTTCTTTCGATGCTCTCTGAACAACGTTACGAGTGGCTTAAGCGCTTTAACAGCCAGGCAATTTTGAGCTTTAGTTTGTTACAGCATAGAGGCGAATTTGAATATTTTGGGGTATTTTATTTTTCTTCCCAAATTTTTTTTTCCGTCCTCTTTTTTATTATTATCAGACTTTATTTTTTGTTGTTGTAAGTTTCACATTTTTAGAGAAAGCGTTTTCTTACTTGCTTTTGGAGGTCTCAATGGTGGGGAGTTTTTCCTCTACCCGTCCCCCATATAATAGCAGGACAAAGCTTTCTGGTATCGGCCTTCATTGGAAGATCCTTTTTTTTTTCAAAGCCGCGGGTTTTTTTTGGAAGCACTATTTTTACTGGGTAACGACTTTTTATTTTTCTTTTAAAGGTGCCTGTCACCTTTAGCATTAATAATATAGACCCTCAAGACTTACTTCTTTTTAATAACTTATAAAAAATTTCTTCACTTGAGTAATTAATATTGTCCACTTTCATTAACTATCACCGCGTTTATTATTATTATTATAATTATCTGGCCCTTTTTATCAAAAGGTTGTAATGACTGATGTCGTTCTGGGGTTTACCAAACTGTACCGGGCGAGTAGATGAGTTCATTAATCAAATAAACATAGAATTAAATCCCTCACCCCCTCGGGTACAATACTTAATAAGATGGAAGGTGTATAGAAAAATAGTAGATGTTATTTTCTTTATTAATATTCTTTTTTTATATTGTTGTTTTCACACATAATAATAGATAATTTTTATTTGGTATAATAGATAAGGAGTGGGCCACAGACCCTTTAAATATATTTTCGTGAATACTTAAATCCCCATATTATATACATTTTATTTTAGAACAGTTTGCAAGGTGGGGCAAATAATATAATGCCATGTTCCTTACTAGATCTCTCTCACCGTTCTTTCTAATTTTTATCTTTTTATTCACTGGTGAATCAACTTAGCGTATCAAATGACACTTAAAAGATCTTCTTTATAAGAACATTAATAATAATCTAACACCTTTAATTTTATTACAAAAATAATATATTTTTAGCGTGCCAGGGACAAAGCCCTGGGCACTTGTTGATGGCTTTGTTGTCTCAGCCTCACTAACTCGCGTCTTCCCTCCCTTTTGGCTTCAGATATCGCCGGGAGGAGAGAGACGTTCTATTGGCTGTTTCAATTTTAAATAACATACAAAAGGAATAAACATAGTTATGTGTGTGATTTTATAAGATGTAAGAAAATTTTACCATACATACTAATACACACATTCATTTCTCCACCTGTCCTTCCATCCATTCCTTCCACTTTCCTTCATTCCTCATGCTCTCACAAATACCTCTCTCTCTCTCTCTCTCTCTCTCTCTCTCTCCTCTCTCTCTCTCTCTTTCTCCTCAATACTCTCACTATATATATATATATATATATATATATATATATATGCTTTCTTTCTTATATATTTAATATGTAATAATAATAATAAATTAAGATAAAGTTGATGATCAAAGTCGGATCGTTCACTGAACAATCTGAAAAAGAGATGAGACGTTTTCTGTAAATATATATATATATATATATATATATATATATATATATATATATATATATATATATATATATATATATATATATATATATAGAGGGGATACTTAATGGGAAGAAGGGGAATTTTCTTAGAATAATGAACAGGGATGGTGCTTTCGTAACTGATGAGATGCGAGGAGGTGTGGAGGGAACAATTCAAAAATCTGCATAACATTGGCAGTAATGAAGGTGATAGTGAATGTGTGGTGGGTTTGTTGGGGTGCAGAAGGAATAGATATTTTTGGGGATGTCATTAGTAAGGAGCATAGGTGGGGCACGAT
>JABUQX010140644.1:17500-19260 GCA_015478945.1 Trachelipus rathkii
CCTTCCCCTACCCTATCTAATTCTTTCATAACCCCATCCATATACAAACTGAATAATAAGGGACATGCTTACATCCCTGTCTCATTCCTTTGATGTTAAACTAATCAATTTCAACTCTATTTATTCTCACAGACGCTTCACTATCGTCATACATACTTTTAATTCCATTCAGAAACCTGCCACCAACACCATATATCACTAACACCTGCAATAGAGCTTCCTTTTTAATCAAATCATACGCCTGTTGCAAATCCATAAACCTAATTGGAATGCATTCTTGTTCTTTACTCATTTCTCAATCATTTGTTTCAATGTAAAGATTTGATCAACACATCCTCTACCACTTCTAAAAGCACCTTGTTCTTCACCAATCAGTCCCTCAGTCACTTGACGTACTCTTTCGACAAATACCAGCATATGTATTCCCTACAACACTCAATAAACTAATTCCCAAATAATACCTACAATTACCTTATCCCCCTTACCCTTATATAATTGTACTAGTACAGCTCTCCTCCAATCCCTAGGGACTATACCCTCCATAGGCGGTTTTGTTTACACTGTGTATGTGGGATAGAGATGCATGGGATCTTTTGATTTGATAGAGGATGCATATCTTTTGTAATATAGGAAAGTACATTAGATTAATCTAAAAATTAACCTTAAAAGAAATGGGGAAGATCAGTATACTGGGAAATGGTTTATATAATTATATCTATTAATATATTTATTAATATATATATATATATATTCTGCATATATATATATATATATATATATATATATATATATATATATATATATATATATATATATATATATATATATATATATATATATATATATATATGAGGCGACTCCTACACTCGGGCTTACCACGAGTTATCATTATAGAAACGATCGATCTTCTACAAATTTCATAAAATTACGATAAAATTATCTTATTTTTTTGCGAAAATTGGTCATATGTAAGGAATTATTACATAATACATATAAAAGATTATTTAAAATATAAAAAAGTGCAAAAATCATCGCCATTGAATAATGCTATTTTTCAATTAGTTATAAAAGGTGACAGCTCGGGCTTCTCCGAAATAGTCGAGATAAAATTTTAAGACAGTATACACTATGCACATTCGTGAATTTAATTTTTTTTACAAGTTTTTTTTTTTTCCTAACTAGGAATCTAATAAAACACTCGTTTGATTTAAAAAAATTAAAATAAACATTTATTTGTTCTTAATGCACAATTCGGATAAAAATAATTAATATTTAAATTCTAATATCTGAATTTAGCCTTTGGCATCTCTTACTGTAAATACTATACATAATAAATAATAAATTTATAACAAATAATATTTAATAAAATAAATAAAATTAATAAAGAAATTAATGAAATACTACTACTACTACTACTACTACTACTACTACTACTACTACTACTACTACTACTACTAATAATAATAATAATAATAATAATAATAATAATAATAATAATAATAATAATAATGAAGTGATAATAATAATAAAAGAAAAATGTTACCCATCAGATTAATTTTAAATTAAAACACTGCGTAAAAAAAATGTTGAATACAGGTGTTCAAGTCCTCTCCTCCTCCTCTCTCTCTCTTTCCTCTCTCTCTCTCCTCTCTCAGAAAGAGAGAGAGAGAGAGAGAGAGCCACCCCTGAGTAGTAAAAAGTTCTGGAGCCACTCACTTGTCTCTCTCTCTCTCCTATATCTCTCTCTCTCCTCTCTCTCA
>JABUQX010140645.1:0-15000 GCA_015478945.1 Trachelipus rathkii
CTAAATCTAACATTTTTGGGTTGTTCACCTCTGCGCTACTATTACCCAGCTTGGCCTCTCTTCAAACTGCTATGTGAGGTGCATGCCCGCTAGGGTTAGATATAGTAAATACCGATCTATGCGACCTCTATTTACTATATTGATGCTATATTATATTTAAAAGTTTCTAAATCTAACATTTTTGGGCTGATCACCTCTGCGCTACTATTACCCAGCTTGACCTCTCTTCAAACTGCTATGTGAGGTGCATGCCCGCTAGGGTTAGATATAGTAAATATCGATCTATGCGACCTCTATTTACTATATTGATGCTAAATTATATTTAAAAGTTTCTAAATCTAACATTTTTGGGCTGTTCACCTCTGCGCTACTATTACCCAGCTTGGCCGCTCTCCAAGCTGCTATGTGAGGCGCCTGCCCGCTAGGGTTAGATATGTGCGGAAATAACGGCCTATCCCAGAGCTGTTATTTCCCACATTATACTTAAAGATACACGCAACTTCTAATCTCCACCTAGTTTTCTCCTTACTCTAGCCTCTAACTCCTAAGTTTGGCTAATTGCTTCAAACGCTACTTAAGCTTACTGCGAATTTTACACTGGCATGCATGAACACTCCCTAATTAATTTTTATTGTTGTGTAAGGCCTTCTAAGGTGCTAACTCTAGCCGATTTGCTGATACCTCTCTGCTAAACTATTGCGGCTCCCCGACCCTAAGCCTACAGTCTTAGGTCGGCTATCATTGCTTACTTTTGCCTTGCCGCCTTAATACTATTTTAAATTCCACTCTGCCTTGTTCCTTACCTTGGTTTGGTTTCATAAATTTTGTTTGGAATAGATTGCCAGCATTCCTTGGTTAATTGTTTAGTTTTTATTTTTTTTAAAATGCGGATTTCATTTCGCGCATTCAGATGTTCACGATAGCTTCAGAACGGAAAAATGCTAGCGTGTGGGTGGAGCCTATTCCGGTGAATAATCCGATCTGCCTTAGTTGGAGCTTTTAGGGCGTAATCTCTTAATTTTTATTTCTGGCATGATATGTTATATACCTAGAGTGGATCCACGCTATAATATATAAACCCGTGATGTTGAGATACTCTTCAGTCAGAAAAAGAGTCAGAGAAAAGCCAGATCAACATGCTAAAGAAAATCATTAATAAATGTTGTTTAAATATTTTTTAAATTGTTTTTAATGGTTTAAACCATTGGTTTTTTTATGTGGTTTAAACCATGGTTTAAACCAATGGTTTAAACCAAATGGTTTAAACCATCCCACCCTATATATATATATATATATATATATATATATATATATATATATATATATGTCAGTTAAGGACGATTATCGGAATCGGAGGAATCGGCTTTTTTTTTCAGGAATCGGAATCGGAATCGGCAAAATTGTACCGATTCTTTGACCGGATTCTTTGGTATACAATCTGAAAATAATTTTATTCGATCTTTATGATATTTCAAAGACAATATTTCGAAGTCTGCCGTATTGATTTTTAATTTCAGTTCTTCCTTAATTCTATTTAATTAAAGAAAACTGGATTGAGCGGCGCATCTTTACGTAGAGCCTAAGATATCATGTTAGGATTTTCAGGCAGGCAGACATTTGGCCAGACATTTGTCAATGTTTCGTTAGTCATGTTATGTAATATGTTTTGATAATTATATACCCATGAACTCGTAAGTGAGCAGTGAAATATTTGCCTTGTAGGCTTGTAATAATTGGAGCTATTGAATATATGTAATAATTGGAGCTATTGAATATAAATGCTATCCTTCGAGTTTCACCTTTTCACGTATCTCACACAGCATCTAATATAAGTGATTGTCTTCAAAATATTATGGAAGAATTCAATATTCCTGCTAATAAAATTCATGTTATAGTAAGGGATAACGCACCTAATATGGCTGCAGGAGTTACACAAGCAGGATTCTAGGAATTACCTTGCTTTTTACACTCTTTGACACTAGTTCTTCAATGATGCCATATTTGAACAAAGTGACGTGAAAAAAATATATCCATATGCAAACAAATCGTAGGTCATTTTAATCACTCGTCTCAAGCTATTGCCAAGTATGAAGAATATCAAACTAGATTTAATTTACCACAGCACAGATTTATTCAGGATGTACAAACCAGATGTAATAGCCAGTATCATACGCTTTCAAAAAATTTTGAACAAAAAACGGCTCTAATTTCATATTGCAGTAATCATTCAAAACGTGCATGCTTAGAAACAACGGAAAGTTCTTGAAAAATTGCTAAAAACACTTAAAAATTTTGTTGATTGTACAAATTTCTTGAGCCACAAGGAATCAATGGCATCGGCATTAATCCCAAATATGATAGTGATTTGCAGTTTTATGAAAAGAGTCAGAAAAAAGGACTATTTGAGGAACTTGGGTCTAGAGTATCAGCATGGAAAAATTCAGTAAAAAATAGATTCAGCATTTACTTTACTGATAAGAATCTTGTATGAACGTAAGGTATGTTAGGTTTTGTCATTGTACATTATATTCATAGTTCAGGTGATGCTATGTTTGCTTTATTGATGTGAAAACTTTGTTACGTTAGCATATATTCATTGATCAGTATGACAATTAGACAAGGTTATGATAAAATTTTGTTAAATATTACTATGTTAATGTAAAAATATCCATGATATGTTAGAAAAAGTGTGAGTAGGTTACGTTCTGCGCTCAATGTTAGTTACTTTACTGTTGTTAAGTATGGAACTTTGTTAATGTTAACTGTTTATTCATGTTTAAGATGTGTTAGGTTTGTGAGTGTACATTATATTCTTAGTTCAGATTATGACATGTTAGCATTATTGATGTGAAAACTTTGTCGCATTAGCATATATTCGTTGGTCAGTATGATAATTAGGTTAGGTTATGATAAATTTTTGTTAAATGTTACTTTGTTAATGTAAAATAATAGCGATATGTTGGAAAAAGTGTGAGTAGGTTACGTTCTGTATGCAGCGTTAGTTACTTTCCTGTTGTTAAGTATGGAACTTTGTTAATGTTGACTGCTTATTCGTGCATAAGGTATGTTAGGTCTGTCGTTGTACATTATATTCGTAGTTCAGTTGATGCTATGTTTGCTTTTATTGATGTGAAAACTTTGTTACGTTAGCATATATTCATTGATCAGTATGATAATTACACAAGATTGTGATAAATTTTTGTTAAATATTACTATGTTAATGTAAAAATATCAGTGATATGTTAGAAAAAGTGTAAGTAGATTACGTTCTGCGCTCAATGTTAGTTACTTTACTGTTGTTAAGTATGGAACTTTGTTAATGTTAACTGTTTATTCAGGTTTAAAGATGTGTTAGGTTTGTCGTTGTACATTATATTCGTAGTTCGGGTGATGTTATGTTTTAGCTTTATTGATGTAGAAACCTTATGTTAGCATATATTCATTGATTAGTGTATAAAGAACAAGATAAAATTTTGTTAAATGTTACTATGTTAATGTAAAAATATCAGTGATATGTTAGAAAAAAGTGTAAGTAGGTTACGTTCTGCGCTCAATGTTAGTTACTTTACTGTTAAGTATGGAACTTTGTTAATGCTAGCTGAACATTCATGTTTACTTAAGATGCGTTAGGTTTGAAGTGCATTATATTCGTAGTTCAGACATTATGACACGTTAGCATTATTGATGTGAAACTTTTTTACGTTAGCATATATTCATTGATCCGTCTATATGATAATTAGACAAGGTTATGATAAATTTTGTTAAATATTACTATATTAATGTAAAAATATCCAGGGTTGGGGTAGGGAGGGGTGGGGTGGGTGGTTTGATTTACTGATTTAGGTTTAGGGTATGTAAAACACAAATTTCTTAAGTTTTAAATATGAAAAGCGTAAAATTTTAGTAAAAACAAAACTGTTTAAAAGCATATAAGACAAAATAAATGAAAGTTTGTGTTATGTTATACAAAATATGACATGAATCAATAGATCCATAGATCGAGGCTGGGGAGGCTGGGGAGGCTGAGGAGGCTGGGGGCTCAGGAGGCTCTGGAGGCTCAGGAGGCTCTGGAGGCTGTTTGGTATGTAAATATGCGAATTTTTTTAAGTTATAAACTTAAAAAGAATAAAAATGTTTAATTTTTTTCATTTTCTTTAATTTTTAAAATATTTTCTTTGTTAATTTAAAATTCAAATTTTTTTTTATTTTTCAATAATTTTTTTTTTTTTTTAAAAAAATTTTAATTTTTTTTAATTTTTATTTTTAATTTTTTTTTTCTTTCTTATTATCGAGAGATGCATCATAAAGATGCTACTGGGTTTCTCGTCTCGTTCTGTAATCAATATTTCCAGGGTTTTGGGGGCCAGAGACCCCAGCTGGGGTCAGTATTTTGGCCTATTTTAACCCACTATATGATGTGAGTACCTTATATGATGGGTATATACCGAGTTTCATCGTTCTATGTCAATATTTCAGGTTTGGGACTAGGAATTTGGAAGGGTCCTGGTCTCTCATGGAACATAACCATCATATTCGAACTCTACGACTTCGATAGCCTATATAAGGACACCAATAGTGTTGGTATTTATGCAGATGTTTATTAATGCGGCCTCCACCCAGCACGGCACGAGATTACCCGAATTGCTTCCTCAGATTCCAATATCAAGTCTTTCTTCTTCCTTCCTCCTTTTCCTCCTCCTTTGCTTACTCTGTTTTGCACATTCCCCCATCTCCGGTGGGGTCCCTGGACCCCGAAGCCGAATCCGACTCCAGCTCCGTCTCCAACGCCGAATCCTCTACCCCTTCTCACCAAATTTCAGCCTTTTACGATCAATTTAATTTTTTGGGGGGCAGCGTCCCCCATTACGCAAGGGGACTCAATCGTCTACGACGAGATTACGTCATCTACTCAATCCTAACTCGAATTAGGCCTAATATCAACCGCTCGGGAGACCAACAGCAAGGGCGTAAAGCGATGTTTGAGCTACATCTCGGGGAGAGGTACGCATATGCATCCTACCGACAGAAATTTACTGTTTCGAGCTTAAGCCATACATAGATTATATTCCAAGTTTTAGACCTATAACTCTATTCCTTCATATCGAAATGGTCGGGACGGATCAGGTGTTGCATTCCCCGCCATAACAAAAACCCAACATCGAAATTCAAAACAAGTATATATATATATATATATGCAACAAATTGGATTCATTAATAATTTGTTTATAAAATAATTTTGTATATTTGATGTGAATACTTCGTAATAATTACGAAAATATGGCGCAAAATGCCATAATTGTAAAGTTGTAACGGTTGGCAAATTGCCCCTCAAAAAGTGGCTCATGTCAATGTTTTTGTAGCTATTATTTCTAGCCCGCCAATTGAGAGAGATATAAACAAACAATCTTAGCGCACGACGCTTTATAAATTTTGTAAATAAATTAATAACTAAATAAAAACTAAAACGAAGTTATCTTTCAATTAATACAAGTGACATAAAATAAGAAGAAAATAATATAAAAATAAAGTTTAAAGGAAAGAAAATCTATACTTTTCGTTGGAAGGCTTAGACCCCAGACTAGTCCTTCCACGTTGGTGTATCCCAGGAGTGACTTACGAATTAACAATAAAGAAATAAAATATATATTTCCGACATTTGAAATAACTATATATCAGAAAAAAAAAAAAAATTAAAAGTAAAAAAAAAAAATTGAAATTAATAACTTTAGAAAAATAGGCCAATATAAGCCTAGGCTACTCACGCACGTAAGTGCGTTCAACAATAACAATAAAAAGACTATAGGTTTTAGTGCATTCATAAATAAAGCAAGAAAAAAAATCTACAGATATAAAAGTGAAAAACATAATAATAAAGAAAAAAGTTTTAAGTTAAAACTAGGCCTAGTACTAGTTTAAGAGCTTAGCCTACGGAACTATCTGTCCTCTCTTAGGGCCTATATAAGTAAGCTACAACTATTTTCATGGCAACAGGCCTATTTTTATAAATAAATGGTTTAAAAAAAAAAAAAAAAAAATTTTATTTTATTTTTTTGACAATTTTACAAAATTAGCCTACTTGGGTAATTGTGTAGTTAAAGTGAGTCAAGTGCTTTTACTACAAAATAACTAATAAAACAGTGAAATAAAATTTTTTAAGTGAATGTACAATTAAGACTAAAAAAACTTTTTTGTGAATTACAATAATGACTTCGACTAGAAGCAGGTCTGGTGCTCAAAATTTAAATAATCCACCGTCTGGAATTTCTATACATCATGTAGATGTTGAAATAAATGAAAATGATGGACAAAATGAAAATCTAAATAGAAACGATGGTCACAACTCAAATAACTCATCGGTTGAGAGTGATCGTTCTCGCTCCCCATCACCCGAACCACATCGAAGAACTAGGAAAGTACTCTCTGTGCAGGATATTCCTCGGTTTGAAACAAGGGATGTGGGAAAGTGGTTAGATAGAGTGGAATTTCTATTTAGCCTATATTTTGTTACTGATAATATCGAAAAGGTTCAACTTCTCGGTCCTCTCTTACCTTCGGCTATAACTTCAAGAATAAGCTATCCTATCAACGACCAAACATATGAAGAATTGGTTCGCCTTGTAACTGAAACTTATGCTCCATCTGATAAAGAGAAAGCTGAAAACTTATTTCGGCAGGAGCTTAAACCTGGTGAAAAGCCCACAGCATATCTTAACAGAATTAAAGCATCATTAGAAATCCGCAGTTATCAATGGCTTCTACATCAAAATGAAAACCTTATGGAATAGATGTTTCTTCGTGTTCTACCTGAGGATCTGGTACCGTTATTAACGGTATTGAAAGGGGATGCGGATATTCATAAATTGGCCGAAGCAGCTGACGTGTTCATGGAATCCCAACGTCATAAGTCAAAATCCTATCCAGATTATTCAGTCAATGCTGTGACTCCATTCATCCCTACCAGGGCAAGTGATCCCCAACCTAGGAAAGAAGACCACATTTCACACAATGATTTGGCCCAAATAAACAATCGACTAAGTGAGATGTTCCAGAAGTTGGAGGCCCTCACATATCAAGTAAATCAATTAGATCTGCAGATGTCTCGTAATGATAATGGTTGGGACAGAGGTCGCTCTCCTGGCTGGGACAGAGGTCGGTCTAACCGTCGTCGATCATCTTCAGGATTTAGAAAAGATGGACCCCTTTGCTACTACCATTTCACCTTCCGTGAAATGGCTAGCAGGTGCCAAGGAGGCACTTGCAAAATGGCTCATTTGTTGGCACAAGCGCCATCACATAATAATGCTGGACCTACTTCCCTACCTTCGCAGGGAAACTAAGTATAGGGGTGGAGTTACGCCCCTGTACAAAGAAAGTGCGTTTTAATCCAGTGGTAACTCGTAAAATTTGTAAGTACAAAAGTAGTTTTAATAATATAGAACGTATTAGGGAGGAAAGCTACCCCCAACCAAATTCGAATAATAATTACAATATAGGTAAAAATGTTGATACAATTTTGCATGCTAATAAAAATAATATCCAGGTTCATGTTCATTCAAGTGAAAATGCTAATAATGGCGTAAAACAATCTGTTTTATGCGAGAGAGCTTCTCAGTTGAGTGAAAATGAATCTTGGTATAGGGAAAATTTGATTTCCTCCGATATTAGTGTTAAGGGTAAGGATATGCATTATCAAGGTAGCGAACAGTCAGTTATAGGGCTGGAATCTTTAATTCCAAGCCAAAATACTGCGATGCGGGTTGAAAATGCAGATTCTTGCAATGGGTCAGTGCTTCCCAAAGTTTTAAATGTAAACGAATGTAAAAATTTTGCAATTAATTGTCTCCTTCGTATATATGACGCTAATTCTAAGCAATTATTTTTGTTAGATACAGGGAGTTCATTTTCTATTTTAAAGGCTTCTGCAGAACAAAAGAAAGATCCTATTGGCTTTCTTACAGCTGCTAATGGAAGTCAGATTAACATTTATGATTGTATAACTAAAAAATTAAATTTCCTGCTAAAAAGGGACTATGAGCATATATTTTTAATCGCTGATGTAATTGATAATATTTTAGGGATAGATTTTTTTACTAAATATAAATTTAACCTAGATTTTAGCTCAAATATTATAATTGATGCCACAACTGGTCTATCATGTAAAGTCATTCAAGGGAATGATTCTGAAGCACTACCCATAACAAATGATTTTAATTATATAAATTTAACTCTTTCTCCTAAACTCCCTTCTGCGCCTTCTCGTTATACTTCTCTATTAGGTGAATATAAAATGTTGTTTGATGATTTATATAAAATTTTAGAAAATGTTAATGTGAGAGATAATAATTATAATAATAGTATCCCTGGGGGTAGCTATCAGGACAATGCCTCCTACAAGTGTAATAAAAATAGAAATGAAATAAGTATGAATAAAAGTGATATTAATAAAGAAAGTGATTTTAATAATACAAGTGAAATAGGCTTTACAAAATTTCCCCTTACCCCCGCTGAACAAAATTCCTTAAATGAATTAATTCCTTATAAATTTAAAGTTATGGGTTCCCCAATAAACATTAAAAGTCGCAGAATCTCTACTAGTTTATATGATAAGGCCAAAGAAGAGATAGGCAGGTTAGTAAATGCTGGGGTACTTTCTCCCTCGCACTCACCTTGGGGATTTCCGATTTCGGTACTTTCTAAACCTAGTGGTGGAGTCCGAATAGTAGCCGATTTGAGATTATTGAACAAACGAGCTGTTCGAGACAATTTCAGTCTCCCTAACTTAAATGACTTTACGAACTTACTTCATGGGTGTAAAGTATTTTCTGTTTTAGACTTAAAAAAGGCATTTTATAACCTTAAAGTCCACCCTGATTGTCGAAAGTTCTTAACTATAAATACTCCTTTTGGCAGTTTCTCATATAATAGTATTGTAGAAGGCTTCCATTCCAGTCCCACTAGTTTTACAAAATACATATCTTTAATTCTTTCTAAAATCCCTAACATTTTTATATATATTGATGATATCCTCATCGCCACTCCTACTCATGATGAACACATGAAGATTTTAGAAATGGTACTAGACCGGTTGAAATCTTTTAATTTGAGACTTAGTGCTGATAAGTGCCAAATTGGACAGTCTCAGGTTACATATTTAGGTTTTGATGTGTCCGAAGGCTCCATGCTCCCTAATGAGGATAAAACCACTGCTATTATGAATATCCCAAAACCCAAGACTATCAAAGATTTACGTTCTTTCATAGGCAGTCTAAACTATTTTCGCTCTTCTCTTCCTGGTATTTCTGAAATTATTTCTCCTCTTCTTTCTTTTCTCAAAGGTGCACCATACTCTCAATGCAGAGTAAAATGGAATCCTGAGGCAGAAGAAGCCTTTAATATGGCCAAATTGGCCCTCAAAAATGCTATACCTTTGGGTTTTCCTTCTAATAATGCTCAAATATCTGTTTTCACTGATGCTAGTCAGACAGCCTTGGCAGGTGTAGTAGTTTCTACAGAAAATGAAAAAACAGTTCCGCTGGGATTTTACAGTTATCGATTGAATCCTACTGAAATTGGTTATAGTATATATAGCAAGGAACTCCTTGCCTTGGTTAAAACAATTAAGAAATTTTCCCACATAGTAGAAGCAAGGAAGGTAGATGTGTTTTGTGACAATCTTTCAGTCACACAGTCACTTAAAAAAGAGACTGATGCTAATCACTTGCTAGCAAGGGAGCAGCGATACCTAACTTTCTTGTCAGAGTATGATTTGACTGTACATCATATTAAATCTGAAGAAAATATTCTTGCAGATTTCTTGAGTAGAAATCCAGCTCAGAGAACCACTGAATGGCCATCAAATTTGCCCACTCCTTCCACTTCTGCGGAAAAAGTAGAATTAGATTCAGCAACAAGCTCTTCTCTTCAAATTGGAGATCAGATACCTGAAGCAGAAGTCATTCCAGAAGTATCCTGTGATGAAGTCTTGGTGTCACCAGATTTTCTACCCCAGCAGAATTCTTCAACAGAGGATGACGGTTATGCTCTTGCATCAATTTTCAATATTTCCACCAATGATGTATTTAAGCTTTTTCAGTGTAAGATTGACTACAAAGAACTGCAAGCAGCACAAGAAACTGATGTACAACTTCAGAAATATTTAAATAACCAAGAAAATACAGGTCTTAAGCTTACAAAAAGACTCTATTATTATAGGAATGACTTGGTCTCACTAGTCGTTGATGAATCTATTCCACTTTCACCACGTGTCTTTGTTCCAGAATCCTTTATTCTTCCTGTTATTTCTTATTCTCACTCTTTAGGGCATTTTGGTGTTAAGAAAACTCTGGCATCCCTTAGAAAGCGCTTTGTATGGAAAAATATGCCAAAGTATGTAAAGCAATTTGTACAAAGTTGTGATGCATGTCAGAGATCTAAATCTTTTCGCAAAATAAGCCCTCCATATGAATCTTATAGGCCAGTATCGGCCAAATTTCAAGTTGTCCATATTGACATTCTTAAAATGCCTCAATGCAAAAGCTATAAGTACCTTTTAACATTGATTGATAGGTTCTCCCGTTATCTCTTTGCTTTCCCTTTAAAAAACATAGAAACCTCAACCATAGTGGAGGTAATTACTAGAGAATTTCTACCCATAGCTGGAGTGGTAGGAACTTACATTTCTGATAGAGGAACGCAGTTTACGTCGGACTTATTCAAGAGTGTGTGTGAGGAGTTAGGATCCCGGCATAACTTTACCTCCGCCTATACCCCACAAAGCAATGGCCTCATCGAAAACTCCCATAGAACATTGTTGAGATCTTTGCGAGCCATGCTGTCGGATGAGTTGGAAGATGTGAAGTATTATTGGCTAGATCTTCTCCCCATTGTGCTATTGTGTCTGCGTACTGCCCCATTGAATTCAGAAGGAATCACCCCTGCCATCTTAATGATGGGTCAAAATCCAACTCTCCCTGGAGCATTAATAGATCAGCTGGAGTCCTCCTTCCCCCTGTCCATGAAAACTTACGCTGAGAAACTAAAATTATTCTTAGGACTCCCTCTGTCTCCAGAATTTACTGCCAAGAACCCCAAAATATATGTGCCAAATAGTCTGCAAGATGCAAAATTTGTATTAGTTAAAAAACAGCAGTATGGCAGAAACAAACTAGAACCCATATATCATGGCCCCTATCCCATAGTAAAGTTATCTGGAAATAATGTGTACATAAATAAGAATAATCAAGTACAATGTGAAAATTTAATAAATGTAAAGCCATATTTTATGTTAAATAATGAATGTGAAGAATTAGATGATTTATAAAGAAAATTTCTATTGGTGCTAAAGTTTATATATTCTAATGCCAGTATACTCTTGTGATAAGTGATATAAAGGTGTAACTTTCATGTAACATGTTGATTACTTTTTAGGTATAGTCATTTTGTTAGATTTAAGTTTCCTCTACTACTTGAATTTTCACTTAATCTTCTCTATTCCTCTAAAATTAAGTATTTTAGAAGTGGCTGGGTGTTCAGGTGTGAATCTCCAAGTAAACTTGGAAATTCACCCTCCAAAAGTCACCACATGCAACAAATTGGATTCATTAATAATTTGTTTATAAAATAATTTTGTATATTTGATGTGAATACTTCGTAATAATTACGAAAATATGGCGCAAAATGCCATAATTGTAAAGTTGTAACGGTTGGCAAATTGCCCCTCAAAAAGTGGCTCATGTCAATGTTTTTGTAGCTATTATTTCTAGCCCGCCAATTGAGAGAGATATAAACAAACAATCTTAGCGCACGACGCTTTATAAATTTTGTAAATAAATTAATAACTAAATAAAAACTAAAACGAAGTTATCTTTCAATTAATACAAGTGACATAAAATAAGAAGAAAATAATATAAAAATAAAGTTTAAGTGAAAGAAAATCTATACTTTTCGTTGGAAGGCTTAGACCCCAGACTAGTCCTTCCATATATATATATATATATATATATATATATATATATATATATATATATATATATATATATATATATATATATATATATATATATATATATATATATATATATATATATAATATACATCTTCTTCTTCTTCTTTAAATATATATTAAATGCAAAATTAAAAAAGAAGAAATTTGAAACTTTAATTTCTAGAAAGGGTGAAGCTACCCTTCTCGAATTCGTCGAGTCATTGAAGAAATTTTTAAATTCTCTTCGTCTGATAGCAATGTGCTGAAAACCTCCTATCAAATCTAGCTTTCCGTGAATGGTGTTGATAAGCTCAAAACCTTTCAACTACCAACACCACCCTTCAGCAAAGCGAGATATGGTCATTGCGTGATATATATATATATATATATATATATATATATATATATATATATATATATATATATATATATATATATATATATATATATATATATATATATATATATATATATATATATATATATATATCGAAATCAATTTAAAGACGCAAAATGTGTGGTATCGGTTAAAGGTATCGGCAAAATTTTGCCGATACCGATACCGATACCGATACTACTACTCACAAAATTCCCGATACCGATACCGATACCGATACCTCAAAAATCGACCGATACCACCGATACCGATACCGATACCATGGTATCGGTGCATCACTAATATATATATATATATATATATATATATATATATATATATATATATATATATATATATATATATATATATATATATATATATATATATATATATATATATATTATATATATATATATATATATATATATATATATATATATATATATATATATATGAAGGGAGAGAAACAAATCGCAATGATATGATGCATGTCTTTGATAGATATATGTTAAACATATAATACAACTATGAATAAAGAGTAATATGGGACAACAATGAATGTAATAGAAGGAATGGGTTTAGTTAATGTAAACATACCTACGATGGTAGTAACTTTCTCTTTGTAGACGATCTACTGTGCATAGCGTCTGGAATATCCCTCATCAAGCTCCAACAATAGTCGGCCATCATATTGATATCCCACTTGTCCTGGTAACGTCCTTCCATGAACTTTAGATCTTGATGGAAGCGTTCACCCTGCTCATCACTAACATCGCCTAGGTTATCCGGAAATTTTCTTAGGTGAGAATGTAAGTAGTGCAACTTTATACTCATTCTACATCCATGAGAATGAAAACTGTCTAGCAGTTCCTGTACAATGTTAGTGGTTCTCGGCTTTCCTGTTCCCCAGAAAATTCTGTGCTATATCTGAAAAAGAAATCCACGCTCTTGCCTCTAACAAAGTCATTGTTGTAGCAAAGGCAGTATCACGGAGGAGTGTCCGTATTTGTGGGCCATCAAATATCCCAGCTTTTTTCTTCTCGTCACTCAGACCAGGAAACGTTGAGCATATGCAGGGTTGGCAAAAACCCGGGTTTTTCATAAAAAACCCAACCCAGCTGGGTTTTTGGGTTTTTTGGGTTTTTGTATATTTTTGTCAGAAAAACTTTTTTGATGTAGACAAATCAATCCTGCTAATGTCAACGTAAGTGTAAGATACAAGTTTCAAATTTAAAAACTAGTTTCTTTATATGAGAGAAACTGCAAAGTTTAACTACAGCTTAAAAATGTATTTCTGATTATTTTTTATAAATTATTACTAATGCCAGTTTGTTATATATATATATATATATATATATATATATATATATATATATATATATATATATATATATATATATATATATATATATATATATATATATATCTTTTTCTTCTTTTTCATCTTCTATATATATATATATTTAATATAAATCGTTTTCAAAAAATCTTCAAGCTTTCCTATTTAGACAAATTTATTTTTTACTTTCAGATATCCTTATTATTATTGAATATTTTAATTAAATACAATCTTCAAAACAATATACAGGATATTTAAAAATGCCAAAGTATCATTCGGGAGGAAGATATAAGGCTAGTGAATGGAAGGAGGGGACAGTATTAAGTGACCAACCAAACAGAGTTCTTTGCAATTACTGCAGAGAATATAACAAAAAAAATAGAAAGGGTTAAAAGCCATTTAGAGAAATGTAGAAGTTCAGGATAAATAGAAAGATTCTTTTCAACGTTTGGGATCATTTGGAGCAAAATAAGAAATAGATTGGGAAGAGAAAAGGCTGAAATGCTTGTAAGAATTTACAGGCACTCGAGATCAAAAAATAATACTGATTCAGAGTATTGATACATAGTATTCCATTACATTTTTATCTGAAAAACATACATTCAAGTATTTATTTACTTTGTTTAAAATTTAAGATTAAATTATGAAATTGCAAAAAAAAATTTTATTATCTTGATAAACTATCAGAGGAAAGACTAAGGATAATGGGGCCTTTGATTTTGTTTTTTTGGATTTGGGGGGGATGATTGGGTGCAAATCTTGAATTATATATATTTACCTTCAGTTCAAAAGTGGACTAAATATTCAGATTTTTAATGCATAGATTATAAAATAAAAATTTTTTTATCTTCATTATACTGGCTAGGAAACCCATGGTTACTATGGTCTTCCATTTACATTGATTTAAAATTCAAAATTAGAAGTTAGAGAACAAAAACCCAAGAAGTTGGGTTTTTGGTGGGTTTTTGGGTGGGTTTTTGGGTTTGGGTTTTTGGGTGCCAACCCTGATATATAGCGGAAGCATTCACCATCATGATCCAGGGCCCTCACAAATTGTTTCATCAAACCAAGTTTTATGCGTAGTGGAGGTAAGATGATGTTTTCTCTCTGTACAAGTGGTTCACGTACGATGTTCCTGTCACCTGGCGTCAAGGTTTCCCTCGGTGGCCATTCTCTTTTGGTTCAGTGATCCTTTGCCGCCCGGCTGTCCCAATAGCACAGGAAGCAGGGATGTTGGTGAGATTATGCTGACTGACAAAAATGTTTCATTTGAGTCGACGCATATTTACCATCCATGTA
>JABUQX010140645.1:17500-20000 GCA_015478945.1 Trachelipus rathkii
ATACCCATAAAAAATAAACGTTTTCCTTATATCTTTTCAATACTTTAGGGGAAACTAAAAATAATGGCAAAAATAAAAAAATAAAAATAAAAATTAAAGTTAAATTAAAATAAAAAATTAAAATTGCATATAGTTTAGGTTAGGTCAGGTCAGGTCATCAAAAAAAAATTTAATTTCTCTAGAACATCTATGTGTGTGTGTGTGTGTGTGTGTGTGTGTGTGTGTGTGTGTGTGTGTGTATATGTGTGTGTGCGCGTGCGCGTATGTTCGCCTTAACATTGAAAAGAAAATATTGGGGGACTCATGACTTTGGAACGCGAAAATTTGGGGGAACGAGAGAATTATTATTATTATTACTTTTTTTATCTCACTTTATTTTATTTCTTCTTCATTTATTATTATTATTACTTTTTTTTATCTCACTTTATTTTATTTCTTCTTCATTTTCCTCCATTACAATGTGCGCTGATTTCAAAAATGTATTCAGTTTTTACGTAGCTATCATAGTTTTTTTACATACATGGGACATCTAATCTGGAGGCTCACATATATATATATATATATATATATATATATATATATATATATATATATATATATATATATATATATATATATATATATATATATATATATATATATATATATATATCTCAGAGGTGGACGTTCCGCAATTTAAGTCCGCAATTCCGCAATTGCGGAATACCAAAATAAATTGAGGAATTGCAATTGCGATAATTTGAAAAATGTTGTGGAATTGCAGTTAGCGGAATGCCTATATCATTCCGCAGTTAGAGGACTACCAAAAAAATTGTAGTTTCAGTGGAATGCCAAAATTTATAGTCCACAAATTTTTACACGTTGGCCATCTTTGTACGTTTGATAGCAACACCGAAAAATCGTTTTTTTTTTTTTTTTTTTTTTCTTCTTCAAAGGATCATGTTTTAAAGAGGTTTCTTTTATTTCTGATGTAAAATTTATCAATATTATAAATGATATTGAGTGTTACTATTAATCGACCGATTCTCAGTATCGATAATATTTAGTTCTTGATTGTCCTATAAAGTTATAATCGATATTGACCATTTATTCGTAGCACCACTTTTTCTTAATAGCAGACGTATATTTATTTCCAACATTGCATTTTATCAAGTTTTGTGCCCTGACATTTGCTCTGATTTTTATATTTTATCACTGAAGGCGGGTAACATTGAGAATAAATTCGTGTTTTTTTTTATAAATTTCTGAGAATGTGCGTATATATACTGGTAAATAATACAATGCTTAAACACGTTAAAATAAGCAGTGGTAATTACTATTTAGTAATTACAATACTTAAACGTGAGAATAAAATTATGGTGGTAAAAATTGCATTAACATGTGTCTTAGTAGCTTAATTCCATTATAAATATCATATTTTTACCATATATTTTAATATTTTTATAATATATTATTATAATATTTTAATATTACCATATTTTTACCATAATTTATGAAACGTGTCACCACCAAATTTCAGATAAATTGTATTGTACAGTCAACATAAATGATGAATAAAATAATATAACATTGGTACCCAACATCTATATATATATATATATATATATATATATATATATATATATATATATATACTATATATATATATATATATATATATATATATATATATATATATATATATATATATATATATATATATATATATATATATATATATATATATAATTTTTCAAATTATTTGGAATATTTCCCTAAACGAGGAAGAACCTACTAGGGAAGTAATTATCCGGTTATCCGGCCGGATAACAATGATATCCGGCCGGATACCGGATAGTCAAAAACTTGGCCGGATACCGGATAGTTGCCGGATATCCGGCCCATCCTTAATATATATATATATATATATATATATATATATATATATATATATATATATATATATATATATATATATATACATATATAATATATATATATATATATATATATTTATATATATATATATATTAATATATATATATATATATATATATATATATATATAAATATATATATATATATATATATATATATATATATATATATATATATATATATATATATATATATATATATATATATATATATATATATATATATATATATATATATATATATATATATATATATATATATATATATATAATCATTATCATCACCCACCTTCTCTCTCCCCAAGACTGGGGGTAAGTTGCGTAGCATGCAATGGAAACAGAAAGAAAAGTAGTATAGAATAATATGTGAGAGTCGAAAGAAAGCTCAACCTTACCGCCCCCTTTATACCTTTTAGTGAGAACTCGTCGCAGTAAGAAAATCCACCCTAGAGCTTCACGGCCCTCACTATGGCATCTCGCCAATGTAGGGTTTATCCCTTAACCCAGGTGGGCCACAACCATACCCTCTCACAAAACACCGCCATTCACTCCTATTATGCACCTTTCTTCTCGCCTCTGCTAAA
>JABUQX010140645.1:25000-35000 GCA_015478945.1 Trachelipus rathkii
AACTACAACAGCTACCGGGAAAAGGAATACATTGCTGGAATGCTGGTCCAATTTTAGTGCGGAAAATGTAAAAAAATAAAATAAAATAAAATAAAAAAAATATATATCTCAAAAACTACAATAGCTACAACGAAAAGGAATACATTTTTGGAATCCTGGTAAAATTTTAGATAGGAAAATGTAAAAAAAAAAAAAAAAAAAATTATTGTTAATAATTATAGTAATATGATTAGAGAGCCTATTTAGAGACCTTTTATTGGTTACTCGTTAAAATAAATAGACTTTCTATTAAATTTTGCTTTTTTTTTAACTAAAGAATACGCAAATGGTATACCGCACCGATGGCAGGAGTCAGGGTCTCTCGGCCTTCCGCGGAAATACGGGGTAGGACTAATTCCCCCATCGAGGGTCTCCAGAACCCCCGCTCTTTGGTATTTGGGTGTCGCGGGGTCCTCCGCCCCTCCCTACGGGGTATGGAAAACGTCCCCCCCTGTGTTCCCCGTTGGCTCGAGCCCCCTACATTGCCGTGTAATACCTTTACAAATAATATATGTATATATATATACTATGTCCCCTGCTCCTAAAAAAAAAATAGCCAATATTTATTTTATTTATTTATTTATTTATTTATTTATTTTTTACATTTTCCCAACTAAAATTTTACAAGCATTCCCAAAATGTATTCTTTTTCGCTGTAGCTATTGTAGTTTTTGAGATATGATTTTTTTTACAGTTTCTGCAATAAAATTTTACCAGGATTCCAACAATGTATTCCTTTTGCCCTGTAGCTATTGTAGTTTTTGAGATATGGATCGAGATATTTGTGGTTTTAAACCAAATATCAACATATATATATATATATATATATATATATATATATATATATATATATATATATATATATATATATATATATATATATATATATATATATATATATATATATATATATATATATATATATATATATATATATATATATATATATATATATATATAGATATATATATATATATATATATATTTATACACGGAACGGGAGCTCGGATCAAAAAAAAAATTTTTACAGGTAGCATCTATGATACATAAATAGATGTTCTAGGGTCGAAATGATTTTTTTTTTTTTTTTTAACCTGTTCTAGGATAAATTAGGTTAGGTTATGTTAGGTTAAGTTAGGTTAGATTATGTTAGGTGTTAGGTTAGGTTAGGTTAAGTTAGGTAGCTATTGTAGTTTTTGAGATATGATTTTTTTTTTCATTTCGACCCTAAAACGTCTATTTATGTATCATAGAGGCTACCTGTGAAAATTTTTTTTTGATCCGAGCTCCCGTTCTGTGTGGGCGTTAAGTAACTTTTACCATATATATATATATATATATATATATATATATATATATATATATATATATATATATATATATATATATATATATATATATATATATATATATATATATAAAAGATATATTTATTTATATATAAATATATATATATATATATATATATATATAATAATAATATATATATATATATAATAACCAATAATATATATATATATATATATATATATATATATGAGAGCAGGCACGGTGGCAAAGAGTTTAACAGATTAAATACTGATAATAATATATATATAATAATAATAATATATATATATAATATAATATAATATATATAATAATATATATATATATAATAATAATAATATATATAATATAATAATATATATATTATCTATATATATAATGATATATAATAATATATATATATATGGGAAAGATGTATTTCATTAACAGCAAAAATTTCTTCAATTCCATTCTCATATCTCAAAAACTACAATAGCTACAGGGAAAAGGAATACATTGCTGGAATTCTGGTCCAATTTTAGTGCGGAAAATGTAAAAAAAAAAAAAATAATTAAATTATATCTCAAAAAGTACAATAGCTACAGCGAAAAGGAATACATTTATAATCCTGGTAAAATTTTAGATAGGAAAATGTAAAAAAAAAAAAAAAAAAATTATTGTTAATAATTATAGTAATATGATTAGAGACTATTTTGAGACTTTTTATTGGTTTCTCGTTAAAATAAAGACTTTCTATTAATTTTTTTTTTTTTTGAATACCCCATACCGCACCGATGGCAGGAGTCGGGGTCTCTCGGCCTTCCGGGGAACTACGGGGTAGGACTAATTCCCCCCCTCCGGGGAGGGTCTCGGAACCCCGCTCTTTGGTATTTGGGTGTCGCGGGGTTCCTCCGCCCCTCCGGGTATGGAAACGTCCCCCCCTGTGTTCCCCGTCGGCTCGAGCCCCCTACATTGCCGTGTAATACCTTTACAAATAATATATAGCTATATATATATATATATATATATATATATATATATATATATATATATATATATATATATATATATATATATATATATATATATATATATATATATATATATATATATATATATATATATATATATATATATATATATATATTATGTCCCCTGCTCCTAAAAAAAATAGCCAATATTTATTTTATTTATTTATTATTATTTTTTTTTACATTTTCCTAACTAAAATTTTACAAGGATTCCAAAAATGTATTCCTTTTCGCTTTTTTTTTTTTTTTTTTTTTTTTTTTTTTTTTTTTACATTTTCCGCACTAAAATTGGACCAGCATTCCAGCAATGTATTCCTTTTCCCTGTAGCTATTGTAGTTTTTGAGATATCTGATTGAAAAAATAATATTTTGCTGTTAATGAAATACATATAAGCATATATATATATATATATATATATATATATATATATATATATATATATATATATATATATATATATATATATATATATATATATATATATATATATATATATATATATATATATATATAAAGTAAAAAAAATAATCAAGGTCATTTGCTCACAAACTACAAACCCCTGCCAAACGTAAAATAATTATTTGTTTATCAAACTGATTAATTATTTATATTTTTATCAAACTGATTAATTATTTATTAAATTATCTTACCACCACTTACTGGTTGTGGGTAGATATATATATTTTCCGTGTCTACACACCAAAAAATTAAATATATATTAGAAATTCACGGCATTAGGTACGGAAATATTTAAAATGCTGACACAACCACAACGTGAGCGCCAGCACAGTTGTTGTACATAAATGTATAGTATATCTATCCGATTCTTTTAGCTTATTGCAACTATCTTATAATTGGTGTGACTCTATATTTTAAAATCAGTTATGTACTCTACTTGACTTTAAATTTTGTACGATTATTAATAGCATCGCTCGCTGTTGATAATTCGTTAATGCACAATACACAAGTAGTCAAGTACATTTTATTTTATAACCAGTTTTATAACCTTTATTTTATAACCAGTTAAAAATAAACAACTTAAATTGGCTACAAACAAATGTCAAAATAAAAAAATGTACGTCTTTTATAATAAAAATTCAATTAAGTTTTTCAAAATTTTTGTGTGAAAAGTTTATACAAAATTGTTTTGGGAGTCGAAAGGAGTCGTTTTTTTTACTCGACTCCCGACTCCGACTCCCAACTTTTTGGGAAATCGACTCCCGACTCCGACTCCGACTCCTTACCCCTGAAAACGCTCGACTCCCGACTCCCGACTCCCGACTCCCGACTCCGACTCCCCATCCCTGATATATATATATATATATATATATATATATATATATATATATATATATATATATATATATATATATATATATATATATATATATATATATATATATATATATATATATATATACTATATATATATATATATATATATATATATATATATATATATATATATACAAAAGGCATGTATCGATTGTTTCAAGAAACATACCCCTCTTTACCTCCTGTGATTGCACCCAGCATTTGCATGTGGCCCCAGAATTATCTGTATATATACTCCACCTTTTTATTTTTAGCGTGTGTAGGAATGATGCACGCGCCTAAACTTCTTCTATGATATAGTAAGGGCCCCAACTCCTTCTATTAGCCGCTTGCGATATAGAATCTAATCCAGGCCCCAGACATTTATCTGCCCAAATTGCAATAGACCTTCACTTGAGGCAAACCTAAATACTTTGTAACAAATGCAGACTCCAGTTTCAAACAGGATGTACTAATCTACAAACCTTTCATCAATATTCCAACATGATCCAGTTAATCATGGGAACACACAAATTGAAATCCCACCCCTACATAACTCCTGCATATTTCAATTAAATATAAACAGTATCAAGAATAAACAAAGAACTTCTCCACACATTAAATAAGTTCAATATATACATTGCACTAATTCAGGAATCCAATCTTAAACCAAACACCTACCGTACCTCTCAGATTTTCCCAATTACGCAACCCTAAAACTAGATAAAGACCCACCAAAGCTTAGTCTAGTTTTGCTCATCCACAAAAACATCCAATTTCGCAACACCACAGGTCACGCACAACAAATCATGAACAATGACCAAATCTCCACATTCCAATCAATAGAAGTTAAAATAAAAAAAAAAACATACAATAATGAAGACAATAATGTCACTAATCAAAATTTAGTTTTATTAACTACACTTGACTATCACCCCTAACTCAATATAACAATCTGATACTGGCCGTGGACTTCAATGCCCATCACCCTGCATGACTCAACACAAACACACATTCTCCAAGAGGTGATACTCTCTTAACAACTTACACACAATCAGCATCCTCAACAACAGAAACCAACTCACGCAACAACCCTTCCAACAGATTCAGAACCACACGTCCCCTGACATCTCTTTTTGTTCCCCCCAAATCTCATCTCAGCTCGCAGCAACATGGCAAACCTTTCATGCTCTATCCTCTGATCACAATTCATCATAAACACACACACACACACACATCCTTTAAAAAGACTACACCAACCTAAAGGAAAGCAAACTGCCAGGCTTACACTGAATTAAAAGAACAAGAACTACATTCCCACCAAAGTATAAACTTTACATCTCTCAACAAAGCAATACAACACTTCAATAAAACCAATCTAAAAGCATCCATAAAATACATCCCCAAAAGGCTACTGCAGACATTTCAATCCCAATTTCTCTCCAGAAATAGATACCCCAATAAAACGAAGAAATTCCCTCGGACAAAATAGACAACCAAACCTAAACCAAATCAACCAAGTCATAAACCTCAACAATTGAATAAACAACTTAATTAACTCTAAACAAAAACTGGCAACAATAAACACAAACAATACACCATGGAATTAACACAAAAAAAAATGTACTGAACAATAAGGAAAATCGAAACCTCACAAACACAGCCTCCACCAACCCACGAAGCCATCTGTAAACAAAACAATAAAATCCTTAGCCCTAAAAATCAATGCAATCTCCTCATGTCACACTACTCTAAAATCAGCCATAAACCTACAACTCCCACAAACAGATTAACAACTAAACAAATTAAAAAACAAAAGAACAACCAAGAAGCCCTCATTCACTCCGCCGGAGGTACTTGACAATCAAAATCCTCAAAATTTCACGAGCAGAAGGGCCACACAAAATATCCAACATCCACCTCAAATACTTTGGAATTAAAGCCATAGCAGTATTAACTCAAATATTCAATACCATCTGGCAAACCAATACCATCCAACCATTCTGGAAACACACACACATAATCCCCATACTAAAAACCTAATAAACCACCCAACATCCCTGTCTCATATAGACTTATATATATCATTACCTTCTACTATATCTAAAGTTTTTGAGAGGTTGATCCTGAATAGAATCGCTCCCTTTATCCCCCTCTCAGATACACAACATGGATTCAGACCAAAACACTCCACTACATAACTACTTACTGACCTGACACAAAACATCTTCAGAGGTTTCAACCAAAATCTACCACCCTCTCACACTCTCCTGGTGGCAATAGACAAACAAAGCATTCAAAAAAAGTCCCACGTCACCTTCTAATAGATGACTTTAAATACAGAAGTGGCATCAATGACAGAAATAGCATAAACTTCCTATCCGGTTGCAGGCTAGTTATACAAGGGCGCCATACGTCGTTTATATTATATTATGGTATCCCCCAGGGGCATCATCCTATCATTCTCTTTAATTCTATTTATGCACAATCTATCACAACCCACATCCCCCTCTATAAAAATCAATAGTTATGCAGATGACCTAACAACTACAGCCCAAAGTTCCTCCATAATCACAGCAATACATAAACCAATTGGAAGCTAATGGCTGTCAGAAACAGAATGACAGCCTTTCCTTAAAATTCTCTACCACATTACTCACTACCGTAACAAAGGTAAACACCACATCAACAGATTTATGTACTGAAGCAACAAACTCCCCCACCCCTCATTAAAACATCCCTGTCCTTGAAGCAACTTTTGATCCACACATGACATTCAACCTCTTATAAACAATATTACCTCTAGGAGCCACACACCATGGTACACATGATGAAAACCGTAACAACCTTTGGTTAACACAAAAGTCCTTCTCAATAGTATATAGACAATGCATCCACCCAATCTTAAACTATGTGTATCCCTTTTTGGACTCGCCGAGAACAAACCTTGGACCATCCTCCTGAAATATCTCCCACAGAACAAACCTTGGAACATTAAACCATCCCTCCCTTCAAGATTATAAATCCCCCTACTGACAAATGACGACACAAGATGCCTTTTACTAGACTGCTTGGACTTGACCAGAGACATCAGACGTAGCTTTGATACTCTTGTTCTGGAAGGGATATCTGGGCTCCTGCTGTGGTATCTGTATCTCTGGATCACTAAGCTATATAGGAGGGAACTACCAGAATATATATATATATATATATATATATATATATAACATAATAATAATATATATATGTATATATATATCTTTATATCTTTATATATATATATATATATATATATATATATATATATATATATATATAATAATAATATATAATATAATATATATATATATATATATATATATATATATATAAATATATAATAATATATATATATATATATATATATATATATATATATATATATATATATATATATATATATATATAACCAACCTGAGAACTTTGCTGATAACAATAATTTTCTAAATCTAATTCTTCCTCTTTGATTTCAATTTCAGATTTTATATCCATTTTTTTTTTTTTTAACAAAAATATATTTCTAATAATTAACACACTGTAAACAAAATAAAAAATATTTCCTAAAAATTTGCATTATAATCTAATTCAAAGTCTTCAAGAATAAACATGTCAAATATTTCCATAACTTCTAAGTCTGGTTGAATGTACTTCTTATTTTGATAATTATTTACAGAAAGGGTCTCTAAACAGATTTTTAGAAAAATCATAGCATAGACTCTTAAAAAAAAATAGTAATGAAGAATTGTAAAAGAAATAATAGCATAGCCATGGCTGGCAGAATTCAATTACTTTATGCAACGTAATTCTATCTGGGTTAGGTCTAGGTTTACAGCATCTTTTATCCATCCAGGTTACGTGTTAGGTCTCGGTTTAGGACCCTACTAGTTCAGGTTATGATATGTTTTGTTAAGTATACAGAGAGTAAATCTATATATAATTAACAAATCTTATAACCTGAACTAGGATGGTAATAAACTGACCTCGAGGCCCATTCACTCTTTTTATAAGAAAATCCTTTGAGAAACTTTGAGAAACTATAACTTTTTTTTCCTAAAGAGACTGATCATTGATTTTTTTTTATTCTTCATTACTATTTTTATAGTCTATGCTGTGATTTTTATAAAAATCTGTTTAAATAAATAAATTTAAATTTAAATTTCTGTAAATAATTACCCTTATTTCTACTCTATTGAAATTATAAAATACAAAATCAAAAAACTAAATATTTTAGTCTAAAAAGTACCTAATTTCTATACCCCATTCATGAAGTTAGGCCTTAGAGATTGATGATACATTTATGATATTGATATATTGATAACTCAAATTTCAAAATATTGAAACAAATAAATTTTCTTGAGCCAATCATTTGAATACATGGAAGATGAACATACCGTATGTCTACAGGTTTATGTCCAATGTAATTTTACTATTTTACATATATTAATAGTAGTCAAATATTGAAATATTTAATATCGATTATCCCTATATCAGCCTATCAATTTTCAAAATTGAGCCTTCCGGGTATGATAATAGGCACGACTTTACTTAAAAAAAAATTTAGGATTTTTATTTATTTAATTTATATATAAAACTGGTTTTCTGATATCTATTAGCTATGTAAAAAATTAAAAATATTTAAATTAAAAAAAAAAAATAATAATTGGAAAACAATATTTTTTATGTAATGTAAAAAGAAAAAATAATTTAATATATATATATATATATATATATATATATATATATATATATATATATATATATATATATATATATATATATATATATATATATATATATATATATACGATATATAAAAAAATATATATATCTCTCAGGGAAGGGCAAGTGTGCCCCTATGTGCTGGACTCGACCCATGTTATAGAATTAATTTGGATAGAAAAACACAAGTCTAAGTTATATTTTATTGACATTTTCCAAACGTGAATTTTTTCCAAAATTATGAAATTTTATTTTCATCGTTATATGCTAAATAAACATTGAAAAAAAAAAAGAATTATGACAATAAATTTTAATAATTTCTAATAATAATAATAATAATAATAATAATAATAATAATAATAATAATAATAATTACACTTTTTAACAAAATAGGCACTTTATATTACGAGTAGGCCTATGTACGCACATTTCACGTAAACTTGTTGACAAAAAAATTTACAATATTATAATTTAAATTATGGCAATTAATAATAAAAATAAAAATAAAAATAAAAATAATAATAATAATAATAATAATAATAATGATAATGATAATGATAATGATATTAATAATAATAATAATAATAATAATAATAATAATAATAATAATAATAATAATAATAATAATAATAATAATAATAATAATAATAATAATAATAATAATAATAATATTATTATTATTATTATTATATTATTATTATTATTATTATTAATATATTATTAATAATAATAATAATAATAATAATAATAATAATAATAATAATATAATTATTATTATTATTATTATTAAATGCATGATGCTTTCGGGAGGCTGATATATATATATATATATATATATATATATATATATATATATATATATATATATATATATATATATATATATATATATATATATATATATATATATATAATCAAGTTTAAAACCACAAATATCTTAATCCATATCTCAAAAACTACAACAGCTACAGGGAAAAGGAATACATTTTTGGAATCCTGGTAAAATTTTAGATAGAATAGGTAGGATTAATTTCCCCCAGGAGGGTCTCCCGGAACCCAGGCACCAATACCAGGCGGGGTTCGGAACCCTCAATCCCTACCCATGTCGAGGCGAGAGGGCCCGACTCCTGCCATCGGTGCAGTATACCCTTGGGGTATTTTTAGTTAAAAGCAAAATTTAATAGAAAGTCTATTTATTTTAACGAGTAACCAATGAAAGGCTTTCTAATCATGTACTATAATTATTAACAATAATTCTTTTTTTTTTTTTTTTTTACATTTTCCTAACTAGAATTTTACCAGGATTCCAAAAATGTAATCCTTTTTCCCTGTAGCTATTATAGTTTTTAAATATTTTTATTTTTTTTTTTTTTTTTTTTTTTATTTTCCGCACTAAAATTAGACCAGCATTCCAGCAATGTATTCCCTTTTCCCCCGGTAGCTGTTGTAGTTTTTGAGATATGGATTGTGGCTCTTCTAGAGGCTGACCTATATATATATATATATATATATATATATATATATATATATATATATATATATATATATA
>JABUQX010140645.1:40000-43949 GCA_015478945.1 Trachelipus rathkii
AGGTCTGTTGCTCACAAACTACAAACCCATGCCAAACGTAAGAAAAATAATTATTTGTTTATCAAACTGATTAATTATTTATATTTTTATCAAACTGATTAATTATTTATATTTTTATCAAACTGATTAATTATTTATTAAATTATCTTACCACCACTTACTGGTTGTGGGTAGATAGATATATTTTCGCGTGTCTACACACCAAAAAATTAAATATATATTAGAAATTCACGGCATTAGGTACGGAAATATTTGAAATGCTGACACAACCACAACGTGAGCGCCAGCACAGTTGTTGTACATAAATGTATAGTATATCTATCCGATTCTTTTAGCTTATTGCAACTATCTTATAATTGGTGTGACTATATTTTAAAATCAGTTATGTACTCTACTTGACTTTAAATTTTGTACGATTATTAATAGCATCGCTCGCTGTTGATAATTCGTTAATGCACAATACACAAGTAGTCAAGTACATTTTATTTTATAACCAGTTTTATAACCTTTATTTTATAACCAGTTAAAAATAAACAACTTAAATTGGCTACAAACAAATGTCAAAATAAAAAAAATGTACGTCTTTTATAATAAAAATTCAATTAAGTTTTTCAAAATTTTTGTGTGAAAAGTTTATACAAAATTGTTTTGGGAGTCGAAAGGAGTCGTTTTTTTTACTCGACTCCCGACTCCGACTCCCAACTTTTTGGGAAATCGACTCCCGACTCCGACTCCGACTCCTTACCCCTGAAAACGCTCGACTCCCGACTCCCGACTCCGACTCCCCATCCCTGATATATATATAAATTATTATTATTAATTTTTAACAACATTCCAGTAATAAGCTTCATACGCTGATTCCAAATATGTAATTGGTTTTCTTGTAAGTATCGTAGTTCTCGAGATATTGGCGTACTATAATGTAAAGTTTGGCCTATTTTTTTACGTACATAATTATCAAAATATAATATATAACACACGGTAATATAATACATACCTAGGTATTTATACTTATATTTATATAATAAAGGGAAAATATTATTAAAAACTAAAAAAAAAAATTATTTATACATGAAAATATAGTTACCAGTTTTACCCCGTTACCAGTTTTACCCCAACCAGTTTTACCCCAAAAGTGAAACCACTTAATAACTTAAAAAATAATATCACTAAATACAATTACATACATGGAAACTCTTAATTTCACACCTTTTTATATGCTGTTAATGCGAAATGATGATCTCTTCAGATTTAGAGATTGTGCAGACCTTAACTTTTTACAATTTTTCAAAAAAAAATTTTTTGGGAGAAATTTTTTTGAACTATAGTTGTAATTTATTGGATTTAATTTTGAAATAATATTAAAATATAGTCTTTTATCTACCAAAAAAAACTTTCCCCAATTTCATAACGGTTGTCATTATGAAAATATAGCACATTTTCTAAACTTACCAGTTTTACCCACCGAAACCAGTTTTTCCCCATTTGACGGTATATATGTATATATATATGTATATATATATATATATATATATATATATATATATATATATATATATATATATATATATATATATATATATATATATGGACAAAGTTACTTAACGCCCACACGGAACGGGAGCTCGGATCAAAAAAAAAATTTTTACAGGTAGCATCTATGATACATAAATAGATGTTCTAGGGTCGAAATGAATTTTTTTTTTTTTCCTGTTCTAGGGGCGAAATTAGGTTAGGTTAGGTTAGGTTAGGTTAGGTCAGGTCAGGTCAAATTAAGAAATTATTTTTTTTTCATTTCGACCCTAAAACATCTATTTATGTATCATAGAGGCTACCTGTGAAAATTTTTTTTTGATCCGAGCTCCCGTTCTGTGTGGGCGTTAAGTAACTTTTTACCATATATATATATATATATATATATATATATATATATATATATATATATATATATATATATATATATATATATATATAGAGAGAGAAGAGAGAGAGAGAAAGAGAGTATTAAAAATATATATATATATATATATATATATATATATATATATATATATATATATATATATATATATATATATATATATATATATATATATATATATATATATATATATATATATATATATATAATATATATATATATATATATATATATATATATATCGCTGGTAACACTTGCTGAGTCAAAATAATCAAGGTCATTTGCTCACAAACTACAAACCCCTGCCAAACGTAAAATAATTATTTGTTTATCAAACTGATTAATTATTTATATTTTTATCAAACTGATTAATTATTTATTAAATTATCTTACCACCACTTACTGGTTGTGGGTAGATAGATATATTTTCGTGTGTCTATAGATATACTCTACTTAAAAAAAATGTACGTCTTTTATAATAAAAATTCAATTTAAGTTTTTCCAAATTTTTGTGTGAAAAGTTTATACAAAATTGTTTTGGGAGTCGAAAGGAGTCGTTTTTTTTTACTCGACTCCCGACTCCGACTCCCAACTTTTTGGGAAATCGACTCCCGACTCCGACTCCTTACCCCTGAAAACGCTCGACTCCCGACTCCCGACTCCGACTCCCCATCCCTGATATATATAATATGTACCTTAACCCACAAGTAGAAATTTAAATGCAAGCTCCGTGTGACGTCATACTCAAACGCCAGGATTTCTGCGTTACGTATACTGTGACGTCATGACTAATTTTATCGAATATATATATATATATATATATATATATATATATATATATATATATATATATATATATAAGAATATTTTATATATATAATATATATATATATATATATATACGAATATATATATATATATATATATATATATATATATATATATATATATGTATAACATATATATATATATATATATATATATATATATATATATATATATATAATAATAATATATATATATATACGTATATATATTGAGACAGATTTCATCTATGTCTTATTTTCCTACCCCACAGATAAATAACAACTGATGAAAACTCGACAAGAGAGTTGACCTCCTAATTAAAAGAGGAGAGAATAATAAGTATTATTCAATTTCCATATTGACGGTCTTTGAAGTATTTCGACACCAGGAACATTGCTTTCCCTATAAAGGGTACTATAGATTGTTTGTTGTTTGTTTCTATGAATTTCACACCATAAAGTAATAAAATAATAATCTAATATTATTAAATAATATAGATTAAAAGTAAATAAAAATAAAATTATTGAATTTGTTTGCTGATTCTTTGCAGTTAAAGTAAGAAGTTGAATTGATAAGTAGTTATAAATAGCCAATTAAATCAAATTAAATTAAATAAATCAAATTGAGTATCTATGAATTCCAGATATGTACGATTTTAGAGTAATGGAAAGAGTTTTATTAATTGTCTGAATTCTTTAATAAATTTAATAAACTGTAATTTCTGGTGAGATGAAGGAGATTTCTTGACAAGCTTAATTTTTATTTTTTATTCTCAGGTCTGGGTTGTAGAAGCTGTCCTGGGTTTGAAGCGTGTTGTACCATCCATCTTAAAGGCAGAAGGCGTTCACAAATCAAGTGAGTCACTCACAGGGCCCACACTACTGAAAATAAAGAAGACCTATATCAGAGATGTCATCTTTACCAAAGGTACTAAAAACCTAAACACGTAATTCTTCTGTGGTTAACTAAGAAAGAAAAAAAATACGATTTAAAGAGTCCATTGTCAACATACTAAAAATCTCATTGAAAAATAGATTCACTTACATCATTTACAAATAGAAGCTTGCCAATATCAAAGAAATCTTTATTAGCTACAAGAATAATAATAATCATCTACGTTCGTACCTACCAGAATTCTACTTTGAGTAGATTCTGCCATTTATTGTGATAGTGCCCAAAGAAACCTTGTAAACTTAGGAAAACCCCAATAATTTTCACACA